>CAVNYN010221914.1:0-18191 GCA_963692815.1 Nyctanthes arbor-tristis
ATCTGTCTGAGCTTGTTCAGTTACCAATGAATACTATGAAGGAAGAGAAGATCAAATATCCATCAGTTGAAAGCAATGAAGAACTGGGTATGATTTCTTATTCTTGGTTTTGATCAATATGGTACGAGAATGTAGTTAATAATCTTAAAATTGAACCAGCAGGCATGATGTGATTTCTATCTTTTAAAATATTCTATAGGACCCCTACAGCAGAGCAGAAACCAACCACCAGCACATTACAGGATGAAGATCGGGTCGTTCTCACAACTCGGGAACATGCTCAAAGAGTTTAGGGAATACAAATATGAATCGGCAAGCTTTAAAGCTGGGGGCTACAAATGGTTCGTATTGTCGAAAATCCATTTGTCTTCATTTATGTCATACATTTTAAGAACCTCGGACACAATGAGTTTATTATTATGTTATCCATGCTACTACTACTGTCATGATGATATAATTTTTATCTTTTATCCTATATATGTCACAGGAAATTGTCCTTGTATCCCAATGGTGATGAAAAGAGAAATGGAAAGGGTTATATTTCTCTTTATTTGGTCTTAGCAGAGGAGAATAAACTTCCATTAGGCGCTGAGGTTAATGTCCTCTTGACGTTTTTTATACATAACCAGATCCTCGACAATTATTTGATGTTACAAGGTAGATTTTTGTCATCTTATCATTCTTTTTTCATATATATTTTACATGCACGGTAGATTCCTAAAAAGAAATAAGCATTGACTCAATCATTCATGCATCTAGATCACAAGACGAGGAGCTTTCATGCAATGAAAAGTGAATGGGGCTTTCCACGACTACTTGATCTTACTACTTTTCAAGACCCAGCAAATGGTTATCTTATTGATGACAGGTGCATATTTGGAGCAGAGGTATCGATCATGAAACCTAGTAAATGTACAGGTAAAGGAGAGTGCATCTACATAATGAAGAATCCTCAAGCCAACAGTTTTACATGGACGATCAAAAGGTTCTCAAATAAACGTTACGCCTATAGATCCAATGTTTTTTCTGCTGTAGGACTCCAATGGTAAATCTTGGCTTGTATTAATTTCAGCATTCAACTTTGGAAATTAAATGACAAGTAATTCTTGATTTCTCTTTTGTATGTCTTAGGGCCATTCTTCTTTATCCAAAAGGTGAACGATACAGCATTGCAAAAGACAAAAGTCTGTCAATTAATTTGTATTTATTAGAAGGTAGCAAAATATCTCAACAGAAAATCTATGTGAAATTTGAGCTACGAGTGATGAATCAACTCAGAGGAACTGATCATTGCCGACGCACAGGTATCATATGTATCACTTTTTAACGTTGCTTTTGCTATATCTAAAAAAAGTGAAATTTGAGTTGCTACTCTCCACATCATTTTCAATATTGCAGGTTGTTATCGGTATTCATCCTCTGGGGACATTTCAGGGTTTTCAGATTTCTTACCTTTAAGTGATCTAAATGATGCTTCAAAGGGTTTCATTCTGAACAATAACTTAGTGGTGCAAGCACAAATACTTCTACTGTCCGCTACAAGGCATTATTTTTGAATTTCCAGTGACTTGGTATCTAAAAGGAATTGATTGATATCTTCAGACTTCAATCCTTATTAATCTGTTTGGTCGAGTTTTTGTTATCACATGAATTCACATGCTCAAGCAGTCATCTTCTTCTCACTGTATTTTACTGGCTTTTGAGTGCAAATCATCATAGAAACTTAGAAAGCACATTACATCTTTATGTTAAGCTTCTGCTGGAGTTTCTGCCATATATACATATTATTATTGTCCACTTTAGGCCTTTGGTTGCCTGCACATTGTTCTTGTGCTGTATGTCTGTTCTTTTTTTCGAGAACCGTGATTTTACATTGAATAACAAGATTGATCCGTAGGAGGATGGAAAAGAGAAGCAACAAATAGAAATAGAAATAATCTGATAATCAGCTAACATGAGACGATCACAGATGAGCACAGGTTACATATCATCAAATACCTAACAAATTAAGAGTTCAACTCATTATATAGATCTCAGTTCCGAGTTCTCTAAAAGAAAAAATTAATTACAACTCTATCAATGCTTTCACCGTTAGAGACAGACTAATTTGATTCATTTTTACATGGTTGATCAAGTTTATCAAAGATCAAAAGTGCTTCTTGCCTGTCTTATTAGAGACAGACTATATTCAATTTATTACAAAAATATCAAAGGGAATGAAAGATCAAAATAGGCTAAGTAACAAATGCAAAACCATCCATTACATGTATGATGAAGTCTCAAGGATTTTATGTGCATTTTTTCCAACTACTCCAAATACAAAATTGATTGAGAGAATTACTTCCATGACTAATTTAATACGTACACGGGCGACTCGGCCACAAGTTTTGATTTGAATCCTTTTAACAGGTTGCCTCTTTCTCCACCATTCTTGATAGAAAAGCAATGACTGCTGGTTTCCTTTACTGGGTGACCACGGGGAAGAAATTCTCAAAAGCAGTATAAATGTCAGCTGGACTCTCAAAATTGAGAACTTGACGTCACAAGAACCAACGATATTGTGAATCTCAAAATTCTTGAATCTTGCAGGAAATCTGAGCTTTTGGATGATCCGGGCATACTTTTTGGCAGCAACTTTAGCTTCTTGCTCTGTTTTTGGCAGCAACTTTATCAAAATCTCGTAACATTCAATATATCGCGATATTTTGGGTTTCAAATATATCTTGCGATATTGATTAGTCTCTAGGATAAAATTGATTGCCTGAGGAAGAACATGAACGAAGACTTACTAGTAGCGGCACTGTTCGTTTGATTCCAGATGCTTGCAGGGATAGTTTCTGGAAAAATAGTTGATACCATAGGTAGGAATGTTCTAAAAGGTAACGTTGAAGTGTTTGGTGGCTTGTTACTATGTTGCTTTTAAATGAACTAGTTTTACACCCGTGCGTTGCACGAAATAAAAAAATACCAAGTAAAAATAATGTAAACTATTATTGTAAAAATCCATCCATAAGATTAATCAATAATCCATCCAGTTGTATAAATATAAACAATTATTACCATCTTTTCAACAAATATAAATAATTATAAATAGCTATACTTATAAGATATTATAACTGACAATTGCATATGACACATACGAACCATTAAATAAAAAATAAATCCAGCAATAACGAAATAATATTTGAAGAAATGATTAACAAATAAATATATGGTAAGAATTAGAAAGAACAGTTAAATAAGTTAATAAACACAAATAAAATAATTTATTTTAAATATAAATATCAAAGTGATAATTATGACATAAAACAGTAAAAAGACGATAAATAATACAAGAAAGATTGTAACAATGAAAAAAATATTTTCTATACATTTATAGCATATTGAATTCTAAACTGTCTCATCATGTCAGCAAGCTTTAAAATTACTCCCTTATTTCATCTCACAATAAAAAAAAAAGCATATACACCTGAATTAAATAATTAATTTTAGCTAAAAAATTAAGTAATTAACAATCATTAAAAATTTAATATCAATTCATACGAAACAAGTAACTATGTAGTAAAAGTCTTCCTTTAAAGTTGTATTACATGAAAATTAATAAAATAAGAATAATATTCTCCAAAGTTATCAAGGTAAACACAATAAAATAATCACACTATATAGAACAATAGTAAAATCAATTAAAGTTTCCAACAATAGAGAAAAATAGCATACCTTGCATTTAAAAAATTTATGTTGTATTCTATCTATAAGTTCTCCTATCTCGCTATCATTTACCTAAATATATATGAAGATGAACCCAATAAAATATATAGATTCACAATAAATTAAAAATCCATTTAAGGTGCGTTTGATGGCATTTGCTTTCCATGGAAAATGTCAAATTCATAGAAAATTTTCCAACTTTGTGCGTTTAATTGATAAATGAAAATGGAATTTAAATTATATGGTACAACCCTTCCAAGTATACTTTTAGCCATTATTCCTGGAGACCATTTCCCACCTCCCCTAAGTAAAATATTTTCCATAAAAGGTGAAAAATATTTAATTTTCCATCTTTTCGTATCAAATGCACATTTAGTATAATATTGATTCAAATAACAATTAAATACAAAAACACCACAGACGAGTTTATATAGATAACAAACGGCACGCGAAAACCATTAGTTCGAGCAAAAAGGTCAGAATTTTATAAAAATCGAATTTAAATCTCATCTTATACATATATTATCTATATCTTATCCCATAATAAATCAGAAAAAACATGGAATCATACCAAATATAACAGTGTCAGAGGGCACAAATTAACAAATAATGATAAAAAAAACTTGAATTAAAGCTATAATTAGGGCTTTCATACATGGAATGAAAATTAGGTGAAAAACGAATGAAAATTTAAATCAAATGAATATTAACAAAGTATAACATAAAATTAAAATCACTAGAAGAATTATACACAAATAAGGAAACTTACTTCATATACAAAATTCTAGATAGACATGAAAAACTGATGTGGAAAAGTTTCATTAACTGTTGAAAAAATAGTCATGTGGTAATTATCTAATGAATTTGTGCCAAGTAAGAATACCATATTTTATGTCACATTTTCACGTTTCTGTAGAATTGCTCAATTAGATAGCATTGGTCGAAATCATGGAAATTCAAAAATTAAAAAAAAAAAAAAGATCAGCTCTACAAATCCGCAACTCTCCCATGACTACACCCCCAACACGGAATAATTTGTCTTAGATGACTAAAAATTAGAAAAGGATGTTTTATAAGGATGTTGTATATGAAAAAATAAGGGGTAAAAGTCCACCAATAAAACGATGTTACCACAACAGTCCACACTAGTAACCTAGCAAGGTAGTAAAGTGAAAAGGCGGTTAACACCACAAAGACAGCCTTACAAGGACTGATGTTACCCTACGATGGCAGTAATCAACATCTAATATTGAGATGTCTAAACTTTATAATGAAATGGTGTTACCACATATTTATATTAATAGCGAACATTATAAAGAGTTGTCTCATGTTACTAAGGGCAACAAACATTTGCAAAACGTCACATATAACGTGACTGTTTTCTATTGGCGATCAGTCGGCTCCGTAGAGCCTGATTTGTCTCAATAAAAAAAACTCTAAATTTATGTGCAAATAGATTTATGAAAGTAAGATTTATCGGAGAATATATGGAGGGAATGTAAAGAAATATGAGTCCAGCTATTTATAGGTAATCATTCAAACAATCTTTTACAAAATATGGTAAATTTACTGTCTTATTCTTAAATTATTTTTCCTCAATCATGCAATACACAGGGGTGAGATTGTAAATTTACCTCTATTTTGTAAAAGATTACTTGAATAATTACCTACAAATATTATTTTCTAAGAAATACTATTGAAAATTGTGAAAATTTATTTTTGTGAAAACTTTTTAATCCGAGACATTCTGATTTCCTTTGCTCATTTACTTGTTGGATGAATTAGTGTGTGTAAATATATTTTTTTATCATTAAAATTTCAAAAAAAAAGTTGGACATTTCATTGAAAAAAAGTCATACTTACACAAACTCTTCTGTTTGTAGGTCTTGGGTAATGGCTCAAATTTCTAACTTACACAACATTTGACAAGATCTTATTTTCTTACTTACACAACATTTGACAAGATCTTATTTTCTTACACATGTGATCAAATTAAATCAAGGCTGGTCTATCACATATCCGTGCCGTGTGTGTATATATATATATATAGAAAAATTTTTATTTTGCTCACGCATGTATGTAATTATACATACACGCAATACGTGACACACGTCTAAACTATAAGTGTAGGATGTTTGTAGTTTAGATATTTGACACATATGCACGCATGCATAATAACATGCATGCGTGTAGGTAAAATAAAATTGCTGATATATATATATATATATACACACACACACAAATAGAATTTTGTTATTTACACTCCACATAAAGAAGCATCTTCCTTTTTACCCAGGCAGTAAAATGATTTTCTTGAAAAGCTAGTAAATCGACGGGGCAGTTATGGAGTGCAGAAACAGGAAAAGCAAGAAACAGAAGAATTGTAAACTGGGGTTTCATCCAGAAGGCGGTATGTATCAATGTGCTCTTCTTTCAGGCATATAGTTCATTTAACATGTTTTTTGGGTTTTCAGTAATCTACTGCGCAGTTCTTGGGCAAGTTTCTTGATTTAACAACTTTATTCTGGTGCTGGAGTTTAAAGTTTCTCCTTATATTTCTGATTATCTGAATGACGGGGTAAAGTGAAGCTCTGTTAATAGTTTGGCCACGTATAGGCAATAGCCCTTGTTTGATAAACCGTTTTCAGAGAAGTGATTTCTGTGAAGGATACATGGTTAAGATGTATGGCTTCTTTAACCTTGCTTTTTAGCTAAAGATTTTAAGCTTCATAGTTAAAATCTTGTTTACTTATAGTTGTCGGGGTCTGGTGCAACATAACCCACTAGCCCCAAATGCACTACTGTCATATGGTACAGATCTAGAATTCTTTTCTACAGAGACTACAATGAAGAAAAATTTTGACAAAGGAGATACAAGAAAAATTTCTATTTTTCTACATAAAACTTTTTCCTTTTTTCTTTCGGGCTGGAAAAACTTTTTTGGGCCTCCATGGGTCCATGCATGTCCTCCCCCAAATCCGTGCCTTGTCATTGACGTTAATTGCTATAATAATTTCCATACATATGGAAAATATGGTTTTGTTCTGTACTAAGGTCCTCTTCTACTTAGAATAAAGTACGTTTCTAGTCCACATTTCAAAAGCTGTTCATGTTCACTGCTCTATGAACATGTTTTCTTGATGCAGAATTGTTTTAATCAGAGGTGGAAGAAAAAGAAAATGTAAAAAAAAGGTTGAGTCTGCATTTGTATGATATGATTGTCATTATGCACGATTAAGTATGCCTAAAAATACAATTGGCTTGTTTAGACATCAATGAATCCTATAGAGGAAGAGAGAACCATTCATCCATTAGCTGAAAGCAATGAAGAACTCGGTATGATCTCTTACTCTTAAATCTTAATATTGATAGATTTTTACGAAAATAATCCATAGATATATTTTACAGCCGGCAAAATGTGATTTTTTTTCACATCTATCATTTCATAAATCCCACAGAACCCCTGCGACAGATTAGAGACCAGCCACCAGCACACTACACGATGAAGATTGAGTCATTCTCAGAACTTATGAACATGCTCTAAGAGTTTGGAGTCCAGAACTAGGAATCAGCAAACTTTGCAGTTGGGGGCTATGAATGGTTGGTCCCTATCCATTTATTTGCGTTTATATCAATATATCATTCGCTTCAGAACCTACAATACAATTTCTTATGGGAAGGCCCTTCTTTGAATTCCTTTTATGTTACATTCACCCGCAACATCTGATGCCTGTCTCGGTTCGGTTAATGTATCACAACAGGAGACAACTTAAATTTTGTCCTCTCTGCTCCTCGCTGTAGATAATACAGGAAATTGTCCTTGTACCCCAGTGGTTATGATAAGAGAAATGCGGGGAGGAAATTGTCCTTGCACCCTAATAATGAAGATAAGAGAAACGGGAATGGCTATGTTTCTCTTTATTTTGGTCTTAGCAGAGGAGAGTAATCTTCCGTTGGGAGCTGAGATTTAACTTTTCTTTAGGTTGTTTGTGTATAGCCAGAGTCAGGACAAGTACTTGATGGTTCAAGGTTGGTTTTCCTTAATATGTATATTTTACTTGCTAAATTCGTGAATAAATAAAGATTTATTCATGAATTCATTAGATGTATGTTAACCGTTAATCTGGTTTGTTCATTTAGATCCAAATCAAAAGACCAGGCGTTTTCATGCAATGAACCGTGAATGGGGCTTTTCACAATTACTCGATTGTACTACTTTTGAAGACAGGGCAAATAGTTATCTTATTGATGATAGGTGCATATTTGGGGAAGAGGTTTATATCATGTAATGTAGTCAATTTACGGGTAGAGGAGAGAGTATTTCCACAATGAAGAATCCTCAACTGAACAGTTTCACATGGACAATAGAAAAGTTCTCAAAGGCAAAACAGCACGGCATTAAATCCAATGTTTTTAATGCTGGAGAGCTCCAATGGTATACTGAGGTATATATTTTAGCATGTAGCTTAAAATATAATTCTTGGTTTCTCCTTGTGTGATTAGGTTCATTTATCCTTATCCAAAAGGAGACGACAGGGTGAAAGATAGAAGTCCGTCAATTTTTTTGACTTTAGAAGATGGCTCAAAGCTGGTGTCTGGACAGAAAATCTTGTGAAATTTGAACTACGAGTGATGAATCAACCAAAAAAGACTGGTTGTGACAAACGCAGAGGTATCAACATTTTTTGCTGCCTTAATTTTTGATACATTGTGTATAGCATAAATTAATGCTTGGGGTCTAATGAAATTTGCTATTCTCCACAATTTTTTTCTTTTTTTTTTTTGGCAGCCAATTGTAGGTTCTCTTCCTTTGGTGACAGTATGGGTTTCCCGAATTTCATGCCTCTAAGTGATCTAAATGACAATTCAAAGGGTTTCATTCTGAAGGATACCTTGGTGGTAGAGGCACAGATACTTCTCTTGTCCACAGCAACGCATTATTATTCTTAAAAGTTTCGTTAACTTTGTGTATCTTTAAGGAATTGACAGTTTCAATCCTTAGTCCTTTTGGTGGAGCTTTTCTTATCAGAATTCACATGCTCAAACAGTAATTTTCTTACCGTATTTTAGTGCTTATTATACGCAAATGAACTGCAGAAAGCACATTACATTACATCTTTTGTTAAGCTTCTGCTGGTGTTTGCTCTATTAATGATGTATATATATAATATTTTCTACTTTAGATCCTCTGTTCCCTGCATATTGTTCTTGTGCTGTATGCTATTCTAATTGTGCTGGGTGTAAATTGATTCACGAGCAAAATGAGATGTTAAATTGAATATCAATATCAGTTCAAAGGGTTCTCAGCATTTTCATTGCAGACTCTGCTCAGTTCTCTTCCCCTTATGCCGGTTGTGGGTTTCTGGTTTTCTTGCCTGTTAATTGATCTAAATGTCGATTCAAAGGGTTTCATTCTGATTGATAACTTAGTGTTCTCCACCGCAAGGTATTAAGTCTTGAATTTCCCATGGTGACCTTCTATCTCAAAAGGAATTGATATATCTTCGGTCGGCCTTATTAATCTGTCTCTCTTATCATAATTGATTAACATATGCTCAAGCAGTCATTTTTTGCTCTGTGTTTGAACCTAAATCGACTGTGGAAATTAAGCACGTTATCTTATTTTGAACTTGTGCTCGAATTGTACCATCAATTAATTAATTGTCTACTTGTATTAGATGATGAAAAAGTAGTCATGTAATCATCACCCAATGAATGTGTGCCACATGAGAATGTCACCTAATAATGTCCCCTTTTCATGTCCTCCTAGAATTGCTCTTAGTTTGATGCTGATATTTCAAACGCCCTTTAAAAATCTACTGAGAACAAGAAGCAGCATACTTGTTCAATGTTTTTTTAGTGCATAAATATATATGGGCTGACCTCGGGTTTAAGTCTCTGCATTTTTATTAGTCATTTTCAGTTGTCTCATTTCACCATGTAATTCTTCCAATGATTCAATAATCTAAAATAAGCAAAGAACTAAATGAGATATTCAGAAACATTATTCAAATGGCTACTACTTAGATTTTTAAGGCAAAGATACTGTAGTTTGTTTCAATCCGTGGAAAGCTGAGACATCTTCATCTACATGTCTCTACAGGGTAAGGAAAATTTCTTCTTTTTAAGTTCTCAATAGAAATAAGCAGTTCATTGTCCATTCTGCACATTTTAGACTTAGCATAACCTGATAAAAGTACTTTCACCCAAAAATTCTTTACTTGTTTAAGAATCCACCAAGCTGCCATTAGCTAGCAGTCTAGACATCAACATGATGCCTCTACACCCGCACTTACCATTTCAAGTTTGACAAGAAAGTTATCAATATAAACATTAATAAATTGCAAGATTGAGATGCTATGAGAAGCTGAATTACTGACAAATTGGCATGTAATTACATCAAAGAGCAGAAATACCAAATGTGGGACTTGAAGAAGTTTCTTGGGGCCTCTGGGAATGACCCTCTAGATACCTTGCCATATGTTGAACCCCTAGATAGTCAAGATCGATCTCCTAAGTCATCACGAATTCTCTCAATTTGCAGTAGAAAAGTGCAGTAGCAAGTGCTAATATTTGTTTATCTGAATAATTGAAATGCAAGGATTGGATCTCAACCATCAGGTTCCAAAATATTGATTCAGAAACTTGATTATATTATATGTGAATTAGAATGCTATACGTGCATTGTTATATGGTGCAAAGAAAAGCTTCTTTCATTGTTGAATGTACAGACAAACTATAGGCCTATTTGAACTTGTTTCTACAAATACTTAGCTGTAGAAACCAATTTGAAGACTTAGTCATGTCCTCATGGGGGTTCCTGAGCTTTATGAATTCCTAACATTGCAAAAGACCAGGACACAGAATTTGATTCACAATGGATAAATATAATTCTATCCATTATCAAGCTTTGTGTATTCAATTGTTACAGCTTTAATTTCTGCAGATTTCCTACATGTTCTACAGAAATTTAGCCTCTAGAAATGAGTAAACAAGAAATACGATTATGCCTGTAATAAGTATTTCGAAGCTTCCTAATAGTTATTAGTTTAAATATAAAATGTAGAGTTCTAGGGATTTGGTGTATCAAAGTTGACAGGCGCTGCTGGCAATGATCTTTTGAGAGTAACTGCTTTTACTCTTAAGACATACAACTACTGTTCATTTTCCAGGAGTCAAGCACTAAACCAAATGTGCTATTTCATTGAAGTTGCTAAATCATGCCATTAAAGCCTCTGATTTGATTCAAATACGTTTCAGCTTTATTAGTTAGTTCCAAAGAAATATGTTTAATACTATCATTTTTTATTTGGTAGATCGGAAGAGCGTCGTGTAGGAAGAATAAAATATTTCAACTATTAATTTTAGAACAAAAACTCTGCAACATGGGCAGCGCCCGTGCCGCACCTAGTAATAAGAAAAAAGGTACTTTTACAAACTAAAAAGGTAGATTTTCAACGATCCGGCTATGGAGAACTTACCTCTCCCTTTACGGAGTGAAAACTGCCACATGACTGCATATGATTAGGGGTTGGGAGATTGAGGCCAAATTATCTAATTTCAAATTTGCACATGTTAGGCTTTGATGAGAAAAAAAATAAAATTAGCCTAGCCTATCAACTTAAGCTTTTAAATCAAGTGACCACAACAATTTAGCAACATCAGCTTAGATCAAGTGGCTATAACCCCGCCACCCAATTAAATGAAATTTGTACATGTTAGGCGTTGATGGACAAAAAAAAAAATTGATACGATGTATCAACTTAAGCTTTAATGGTGAAGTATCCATAACAATTTAACATCAACTTAAATTAAGTGGCCATGACAATTTAACAACATCAGCTTGGAAAGACCTTTTACACGTCAACATTGAAGAAAATATATCTTCGCAAAAACTAGTTTGCTGTCACACTCAAAAATCAGGTGGAATTAGCCATCTTTTGGGGAAAATGATATGAGACCATTATACACGCCACATAGTTGTGATTTCTCGTGTAGTGTTATAATATATGGTGTTAGATCGGAACTCAATCTTATGGTCGGATTGTTTTTTCCCCTCATATTACTGTTCTCTGACAACGGAAATGCGCCTTAATCTTTATTATTATGGGACATAAAATAGGTGGAAACACACTCCCTAATCAATAATTACCGGTCACCAAGGACAAGGTGTATATATATTTAACATAAGACCTCAATTTCCACTGCAACTGCAACATCAATTGCCCCCAGCCTTGAAAGACTCAGTTGGAGATCATGAAGTACCGTCCCAACTGAACACCTTCCTTGTTCTTTTAATCTCCTTAAGCAAAGCCATATATGGATGACAAGCAAGGTTTGTCAGCTTGATAAAGAAGGCGGCTGTAAATTGCATTTGCCCATCGAATTTGCTGGCTTTGTTTAATATAGAACAGCATCAACTCGACGATCACTCGCTTACAGCCCTCCTTCTTGGGATCTTCAGTTCTTTGTGGTGAATCAGGTGGCAAAGCCAATAAACATGGCTTAGACCAAAACATCTTGTTCAGATTCAACTGTGATCTACTAGTGTGGGTTTTCTCAGTAGAATCAGAACGATCTGGATCTGCAGCAACAACTTCTGAACAATCCAAGCCAACATTTTCAAATAATTTCATTGTTCCTATGGAATTTCGATTTTTCTGCAAATATATCTTCTGTATCTTTTTTTAATGGAATTTTGATTTTTTTTTTTTTTTTTTTTACTCTTATTTCTCCGTTTCAGCCAACAGAAGTTGGGTCAGAAGTCAGAACCGGAGCCCACCCCCCGCCATGGCTTTCAACTTAGGGGAAATTTCACTACGTTGGAGCTTTTGGTTGTGCTTTATATTATGTATCATGTATGATAACGAATTCTCTGCATTCATATTCAATGCTGCCCTCTTCCTTGGGCTTCAGCGCCCCAAAATGAAGCCGATGGTGCTATCATTCCATCTAAAAATTGGTACAAAATTATCATCTGCTGTATTGCTTACAATATAAGTACACTTCAATTGCCATCACAGGATGAATATGCTGTCAACATTTCAAAACTAGTTCTCTGTTTATGTTTCGTGAAATGCTCGTATCCAGCTTTTGTTCTGAGGAAAAGCAGTGAACTAGAAGCTAAACCAAACAAAGAGATGCAACCCCACCATACAAATGTTTCGAGGTAGCAATTTCGTCCAATGCAAACCTTCATCCCATCCTTCAAAACAGCGGCATTGGAGTCTCCGATATTTGCTTCGTATACTAGTGCTGCAAGAAGACCGTAGAGTAATGATCCTATTGGGATGTTGGTTATCAAGATGTTGTGGTTGACTCCGGCACTGTTGGGGCCAAACAGCTCTGATGTGATTGAAACTGCTGCTGAAAACACAAAACCCGAGCTTAATCCAATTAGGGATGTTGCTGCAACTAGTGCTGGCTTGCTTCCTGATAAGGTGAGCAGAAAGAATGCAAGTGTTGTTGGAACTAGGGCTAATGCAAGCCAACCGGTTCTTGCATAGCCCGACTTTCTGCAAAAACATTGTATCAGAATGTGAACGAGCTTATAATGGATTGAAAGATCAAAAAAGATTTCTGGTTTGGGATGGTTACTTTTGTAGGAAGTCTGGAGTGGTAGAAAGCAAGCGACCAAAGAATGAACATCCAGAGTAGAGAGAAACCAGTGTGCTAACGTCAGCACTATATCCTAAAGACTCTGAGATTTGGCCTAGATTGTTGCTGTAAACTAGGCCGATGGTTGCCCCGCAGAAGTATGCAATGTAGTACAGCCAAAAATCGCATCGTTGAATGAGGAATTTAGCCGAGTGTTCCTTCCCAAGCACCATCAAGTTATCTTTGGATAAGTCCTTTTTGCAGCTTATATCATCACTTAATGGAGTCTCAGTTCCCATGAGCTTTTTATGCTCATCAAGATCGTCGTTGTTGGTTTTACTAGCCCATTCTCCAGCATATAGAAGGCTTGGCGTAATCAATGGAAGAACTAACAAAAACATCGCCCCAGCTAAGACCACACGAGCAGTTGATGCATCAAGAGATACGGAGTTAAGAAGTAGAAGATAAACACCCGTGACAACAGCAAGTGCAATTAGATACAAAAAATTGATTGTCTCAGAACGGACAGCATCCGGTGGAAGGTCTTCGTGATCTCGGATATGTTGCGGGGTAATTAGAATGAGAGCGACAACCGAGGTGATAAGGGGCACAATGGCATTGAGAAGAAGATACAAGGTGTCATCTCTGGGGTTTATGGAATTCACAATGAGGTTATAGAGAGCTGCACTAACTCCATTGAAGCTGACACTGAGTGACAAGGCAAATGGCCTGTTGGCTGGAAAATTTTTTATGCATAAAACATAACATACTGTGTTAAACCAGCAAATGCTACTACCAGCTAGCAAACACAATAGAAATACCTGCAAAGGTTCAATGCTGCGTCAAATTTAAGCAAGAAATTTCAGGACTAAAGCATAGGATGGAGAACATAAATAAGAGTAAATTTTTGAAATTCACACGCTTTCACCACGTAAGTAAGGGTTTTTTAGTCCCATATGGCCTAAGGAATACAATATTAAATCACTGGTTTAAAAGTTTAAGCTATCAGAGAGGGACGTGTGTATATATATATATATCATTTAATCTTTTTCTTCTAATACGAGTACATGCTTTCTTCAACTGCTAGCTCGAGTTTCCAAGGCTCGTGATGATGTTTAGCTATTGAAGTTAATAAAATGAAATCCCTTTAGAAATTCACCCCAACCTACAAATTTTAAATATTCCAACATGGATTTGGTGGAAGACTGCCTACCTAATGTGCCATTTTAAATCTAATTTATAGTTACTTGTATGGACAGTTTGTTGGTAGTTTTCAACCTCCTCACCTGCTTTATAACTTAATGGGCACATCTTAATTTTGCATATTTCCATTTGAGGTAGTTACTGGTAGTTGAGTTCTCTCCACTATTATGGCTAAAAGTATTCAGAAAGCTATAAGCCTGTAACAACTTTTTCTCACTAGCAGACAGTGAAAAGGAATCAAAATTCCCGAAAAAAGTTCTTTCGACATCACTGCAATTTTATGGCTTATATGGACAAAGGAAGGACATCTAGAAAATTGCATTTTTTGGTCTATGTATCTTGGTGTACCCACCGAGGTAGCCAAAATAAATGGGCTTAAAACATGGTAAAAGAAATCTCTTCTGCTGAACTGAAAATGTGTATTATCTCAAGTCTATTTGCCTATTTTACAGCTGAGGTATGAATTCACCTAACTTATCTAGAAAATAGTAACCCCCCAAAAACATGGAGGAGGAAAAAAAAGGATTTGGAACAAGCACTGCATGAGAAAGAACCAATTAACCAAACAGAAACAAAGTTCATCAAATCCCTAAATCCCTATAGATATAAGAAATCCGTGACTCGATTACAGAGAGGCCCAGGGTAGGGAAGGAGCATAAAACCATTCTAACACAGCCACGAAATCCGAGCATAAGTCATTTTCTCAAACAAAAAATATTGAAATGGATGCTTAAAATGTATAATGATTGAAAATGATCAAAAAATGAGAACAATAATTAATTTCATTTTCCTTTTTTCATGTATTGTAAGGAAGAACTTACCAAAAAATAAGGCAAGACAATGATTTTCTGAATGACAAGCCATTGGAGGCCATAGCCAATGAGCCCCATGAAAGCAGCAATGAACAAAACAAGCCAAAAAGGAAAATACAAAAGAGAAATCCCACAGCACCACCCAAATGCCTTCCCCATATCCGAAGCCACCGCCAGATAGTTCAACTGCACCTGGGATATGCCCATAACAGATTTCAGAGCAATCGAGTAGGACGAAAAATCAAAATTTGTTCCTGTAAAAGCCTGTATCCAGATACTCGCCACCAATACCATCCATTTTCTTGAATCCCCTGGCATCTGGTGTGTGTTGTATGCAGAAAAGATTTGCTTTTAGGGAGAAAACGGGATTTGGAGCTAGTTTTTGATGATTTTTGAGAGGTTTTCTGGATTCTTGGAATGGCATCAAAGGCTATATAATAGGGCGTGTAATTGCATGAATTTTTCTATTTTTTACTCTTTTTGTCCTTTTTAGATTTCTTGGAGTAAGAAATTATGGGATTGTGGGGCATAAAAGGCGGAAAAGAAAAGATGAAGTTTAATCAAGAAAATTGTTTTCTTTTCAATTTTACTTATGAAAATTCCTTAGGAAATCAGTATTTTTAGTGGAATTAAAAATATCATAGATTATGTTCTAAATGGCACACCATTGCTCATGTCTATGTTTCATGTCTTGTATCTTGTGATGTATTGAGGGCGCACCTTTACTTGGGGCATGGACGCATGGTTTTAAACGTGTTTATACACCATACAACTTTTGGAGCACTGTTTGTAAATGTTGTGGCCTGACAATTACCCCTTAGGAAAAAAAAGGAAATCTAAAACTAGTTAATTAATGGCAAGGGGAAAAAAGAAAAATAGAAAAAAAGACGATTGAGGGTACAACGGTAAAACAAAGAACTTAAATGCAATTTATATATAAGAGAGTAGTATTGAGCTTGGCAAAATCAATGGACTAAATCAATTCACTATGCAGGCACTACAGGAATGTGCCTTGTAGAGCTATTCTCAACTCATACTTAGAAAAAAATGGATAACTGCAAGAAATTACATCTCATTGAGTGGAGCAAATTCGCCTGACCAGATTTCTTCTAAGATCTCGTATTGATTGTAGCAAGCCTCACTTTCCTTCTTCCTTGGCTAGTACATTCCTTTTTAGCTCTATCTCCCAAAGTCCACGTTATGCTCTACATATTTTGTCCAGTCTTCTAATTTCCCTATAAGATCTTTGTCTTTTGGACTTTTTTTTTTTTTTATCGTAAGTGAAGATATATTCATGAATACGTGATTGATCGAACATTACTTGCAAAAGTTATGTGCAGAAACAAAAATTTCAGTTATGGGGGGGGGACAAAGATTTCCTAGCTTGCATTGGACCTTTTTTTCCCTACGGTCTTTTTTTTTCTCCCCTAATGTTAGTAACTTGATTTGTGGATTTTTTAAAATCAATAAATTAAGGTAAGATAATCCAACTGGCTTTTTGTCTAATTCGATATGTGTCGCTGGCTATAACAATTTCATTATTATAGTTCTATAATAATTTCATTATTTTGTCTAATAATTTCATTATTATAGTTCTATAATTTAGAATAGGAACTTAATCACTCGTATGATGCACACGTGACAGGTGATAAGTGGATTGTCCCACATATGAATTGTCAAATTACCACTTACCAAGTGTGCCTCTTATATGATCAAAACTTATTCATAATCGATTCAGAATACGGTCTCTTATATGATCCTTATAAAATTCCATGTTTGAAGTTAAATCCTTTATCATAAGTTTCAGAATTTATTCAGAATCAATTCAGAATACCATTTCTTATATGGTCCTTATTAAATACCATGTTTGAAGATAAATCCTTTATCATATGAAAATGCTATTCCTCCGTACAAGAAGCTAAGCCCTTTATTTATTTCCATTTTTTTTAATAAATATTACTTATGCCTTCCTTGAGAAAAAGTAAAATTTTCTGGGCTTGCCCCATTGAAGTTTGCGTTTAGACAGTTCGGTATGAGTAGTACATTTTCATTTTTTTTAATTTAATTATTATATCTTCCTTGAGAAAAAGTAAAATTTTCTGGGCTTGCTCCATTAAAGTTGGGCGTTTAGACAGTTTGGTGTGACTGGTACATTTTCATTTGTTTTTAATTTAATTATTATATCTTCAATCTTTAGTTAGCAATGAAAATTTTCAAGCGCATACCACACAGTATCTTATGACGTTATTTTCTGACCCTACATTCTGAATGAACATATAAAAAAAATTGACCTCTTTATTTAAAATTGATCTAACATCATATGTATGCTCTTCCGATCTGTATCATATGGTCATGTAACGCGCATCAGAGCAAGTCACATAGTTGTGATTTCCTATGTGGTGTATCTTGATAAACGTCATATGAGTATATAGTACGTATAGTACTATATCATATGGCGTTAGATCAGGACTACCTCTTTATTAGTAGGTGTCAGTTGTTTGGCCCGCATAGAAGTTTCTGATAGGCATTGATTTATGATGTTTACATCCCCTAAGTGTATTGTTAATTGTGTGATATTATACTTAAAAGTTCACATTTACGTTTAGTTTGATCAATTGTAGGTTAAAATCTAAGTGAAAGTCAAGATGGATGAATTTAGATCAATGTTGCACATATTATGAAGTTTAGGGACTAAAATGAGGACAATGAAAAGAAAGGCACAAAAAGAAGCGTTCAAGTCGATCGGAACCGCGTGTCTCAAGGAATTTCGGGTCACAAAATTATAATACATATGATTTACATGGGAGTAAAATAGGTTATCAGAAAGCTTATCGAGTCAGAAGTTTAACGCAACTTTCGGATCTCAATTCT
>CAVNYN010221920.1:0-14701 GCA_963692815.1 Nyctanthes arbor-tristis
GTTTAGCTTCTAGTATTTGACGTTTTGGTGGTGGATAATCATTCTTAGACAGTTTCCTTCTTTTTGTCTTATGCTTACGTATTCTACGCTTGTCAAGTCGGTTTATCGTTTATTTTCCAAACATGCTCATTTTATTTACTAATGATTTCACCTTAATAGTGTTATTTTATTGATAACGATGTATATTTTAATAAAGGCATTTAAAAAAAAACTAATATCCCAACTAATTTTCAATAGGGAAATTTTTGCATTTCGTCCCCAACTTTTGCCAATTTTAATAATTTCGTCCTCAATCTTTGCCAATTTTAACAATTTCGTTCCCATTATTTTTTTTGAAGCATATAGGTCTCCAACCTTTGTCAAAAGTAACAGTTTCATCCCCAACTTTTTTTAAAGCATATAGGTCCCCAACATTTCAAAAATAAACACAAAAGGTCCCTACGAATAATTTCTATTTATTTTCATATTTATAAAATGATCATTTTACTCTTGTATGAAATAAAAGAAAATTAATATAAAATATGTTTACTTATGAAATAAAAGAAAATTAATATAAAATATATTTGCTTTGTTAAATTAGTTACTCCTGACTTTCACTTAGTACAACCACCATTTCCTTTACTATTTTTTTGAAGTGGAGCAGGATAAAGCATCTACTTAAATAATCCTTAACAATAATAAAAATGGATTTATCTCTCATTTTTGGCTATATGAGAATGAAAATTTTAGAATGTATATCTACTAATACATTTTTTTATCCACCCACTTAAGACTGTAATATTGCTTTCTTACACATTAGTTTTTTACACACGAAGCACGTCTCTACCCAACACATGTGAGTCTGATGTATATTACAGCAGGAGAATGAAACTATACTTAACACAAGCTATATATAGATTAATTAATATATTATTCTTTTCATTCACTTACTTACGACCACAACTACTCTTATAATTACTTTAGTCAATGAAATCTCTGAAATTTAAACTTAGCAATGATAATTGAGATATAATTGATATTCAAGTTATAAAAATTAGAACGATTAAAAATGTATGATTTTTTTGGGGAAAAATTAAAGATTTAAATTATTGGTAAACTTAAAAATAGAGGACCCCGTTTGTTTCCTCTACAACCCTTTTCATTCTAAATTTTTTCGTCCTCATATAGCTAAAAATGAGATATAAATCTTTTTTTATTATTGTTAAAGATAACTTAAGTGAGGCCTTATCCTACTCCACTCTTAAAAATATATAGTAAAGGAAATAGTGGTTGTACTAAGTGAAAGTCAGGAGTAATTCATCAGAGAAATCAAACATATTTTGTATTAATTTTCTTTTATTTCATACAAAGGTAAAATGGTCATATTATAAATATGAAAATGGATAAAAATTGTTCATAGAGACCTTTTGTATTTATTTTTGAAATGTTGGGACCGATATGCTTCAAAAAAAGGTTGGAGATGAAATTGTTACTTTTGACAAAGGTTGGGGACCTATATGTTTCAAAAAAAGGTTGGGGATGAAATTGTTAAAATTGGCAAAGATTGAGGACGAAATTATTAAAATTGGCAAAAGTTGGGGACGAAATGCAAAAATTTCCCTATTGAAAATTAGTTGGGATATTAGTTTTTTTTTTAAATGCCTTTATTAAAATATACATCGTTATCAATAAAATAACACTATTAAGGTGAAATCATTAGTAAATAAAATGAGCATGTTTGGAAAATAAACGATAAACCGACTTGACAAGCGTAGAATACGTAAGCATAAGACAAAAAGAAGGAAACTGTCTAAGAATGATTATCCACCACCAAAACGTCAAATACTAGAAGCTAAACCACGTACACTCCTAAAAGGGGACTATTTGACAAGGACTTGTCTGGTGAATACATACAGGAAATATTATGTACTTTCTAATCCCATTAAAATAGCTATCAAAGACTTATTTTGGGATTTACAAAAGGAAAAATGATTTATAATATCAAATTTTACTCTGTTATACCATGATTTATTGAAGAAATCTATTTAATAAAAATATTGGTATAACAAATAAAATACGTTCTCAGCAAATTTGAAGGTATTAGACTGGGAAGACCTGATAAGATTTATTCGGAAGAAAAGAAAAATAAAGCCCCATAATTCAGGGTGATGAAATCAAATGAAACGTTGCTCAAAGAACTAACATTTGAGTTTATGAAAACAAGACAATAGTTTATGGTATGGCAAGACTTAAAAAGAATAATAATTAAGGAAGCTCAACAGATATGGGCGAAGAGACCTATGAATACCTACACCAGTTAATGCCGCGAACTCTTCTGAAGAAGAAGCCTATATATCTACAATGGGTTCACAAGTTATTGACCCTTACAATTTTTTTCCCCTAGAATAGTACATGCAGAGATAGAAAATGAAACTGGGTTGTGATAAAATATCCAACTATTATATTATTAGCATGATTTAAATTATCGTCACGGGGTTGCTGTAACGTAAGATAAGAAACTTAGTATATAAAAATATTCCTGGTGATTGATCTACTCAAGTAGTTGTCTCAAATTTTGGTTCATTTCCTTTTTAAATTTCAAGCGTGTTAACTAGAGATACACAAAGATTGTTCGGCTTAATATATATATATATATATATATGAAAATGTTCAAACACCTCCCGAAGGTTTTGTTACAAAACCTCCTACCCCAATGCACGCTACGTGTATTTTAAATCCATGTAGTTTTTAGGCCATCACTGGAAGTTAGTTTTGTGAAGGGTTTGGAAACCCCGCTTTACCATTTTTATTGAATCAAAAAAAAAAAAAATTGTACATCATTTGTGAATCAAAGACTCTGGATAAAAATAAGCTAGCTTGATTATGAGAGATAATAATAAAATAATTGAAGGCTCTTTTTTTTCGTTCCCTTTTTTTGACGGGTAATTGATAGAAATAATAAAGTTTTAGACGTCTGTATCTGTTTTATTGAAGGCTTTTGAAATCAAAATGTACTAAACACAATAATTTTGAACATGATCACGCGGGTAATTGATGGCTTTTGAATCAAAATGTACTCAACACTATTTGACGGTGTTGCAAATTTGTGACATTTAAGTATCTACTTAATCTCCCAACTCACCAAGATATTGACGTTTCGTTTATGAATTAATGATAACTCTCGTGAACCACATTTTCGTTTTCTTGAGTGTAGAGCTCTAAATTTTTCATATGAAAGAATACGAAATATTGCATCCAATTTCTTGTCTTCTAAATTTTTTATGCTCCTTAATCGACTTGATAGTGTTAAAATACCAAAATTTGCAAAGTGGTTATTATTATTATTTTTGATCATTAATTGAATAACGTACTCCTATTCTTTCAACTAAATGATACCCACAAGTTAGGCATTTGATTTCAGCATTTATGTTGTTTAACAAGTAAAAATTTAACAATACCCATTAAAATTCATAGTTGGGAACTATCAGGACACTTTTTCTTCACTGCAGGACTTTATAGAGCAATTTTTCTAAGGAAATTTCTTTTTAAATTTCAAAAAAAAAAAAGAGAGAGACATTTTAAGGCTTTTTATTCATTTAAAAAAGCGCTTTTTTAAAACTTAAAAAAAGGGGACTTAGGATATTTTTCAGTTGACAAGTTGTTTATTCTTTACCTTCTTCGTCAAAAACCGTGCATTCATTATTCTGATTTGTATTTCATTGTTTTTTCCACTTACAAAATCTAACTCAAGTATCAATTACTTGTAACGATATTTTGAGTGGACGAATTCGTTATTATGGATAGTAATTACTTGTAACAATAAGAGATATGTTGTCTCCGTGAAGAAAAATCGCAAGTAATTCAACAAGTTGTCTGCATGGGTGTGTTAAAAGTTTAGCAAAAGAATCATTCAAAAGATTAACATTCACTTTCGATTATTAACAAGATTTATTACAAAACGCCAATGAGACCTAATCCGTTTGATTAAGGGGGCTGATTGATCTCAGATTTGAGTCTCCTATTTGGGAGTTTATTTTACTAATTGTAAATTTCTTTCTACCATACTTCTTATATTTATGTACATTTGTGCCGCTAAGATGTAGCTTTTAATTGTGAATTTCAGTTTCAATTAAAAGAGAAAGGAGTACGTAAATGACACCTTATTAACAAGAAATGTCAAAATTAACATATCATAATAAAAATTTTCCATAACACCCCCAGAAACCTGAAACGCCATAGTATAATTCAAAAAGTTTGTAGCAACAAAAGCTTGCAAAATAGGGATTATTAGGGAACAAATATATTATTAAAAAAAATTCAAAACCCAAAAATCGTAAAAAATATAGAACTAACATGAAATAAAAATGAAAAATAAAGACATCCAGTAGAAGCGCAGATCGCCCTCCAACCCACCACTTGCCCGAGGCAAAGAATCTCTCTCTCTCTCTCTCTCTCTCTCTCTCTCTCTCTAATGTACTCTTTTTATAATTTTTGGAGTCAATTATTATTTTTTTTTTTGGTGGGAAAATATATCCATATCATTGTAAAATATCAAGTTCCAGTGACTTTACAAGAAAATCAGGTGGCCTATCCAACCAATTATGAGACTCAATTAAATTATTTAAGAAGCCCTTTAAGAAATTCAGGAACATTCATTGTATGCTTTTATAGTGTCTTTATGTAGCTATTTCCTCCAATCTCCTCATAGAATAGCCATTTCCCCTAGTTTCTTCTTTGTCAATGTACCATAATTTTAATAAGTTTTAGACCCTAGATGTCTAGTTCTGTAATGATACTAAACAGTGAAATGGTATAATACGAAGCTATTGATTTGAGTAGGGCTTTGTCCTGGGATTTCGAAGACCTTATGCTAAAATTTGAATGGGCCTCTTTGAAAAAACTTTTGTGCCATTTTAATGGTTTGTACATTGAACAATTAACTATAATAATGCCTAAAAAAGGGGCAAAATAGATAGGCATTTTAACAGTATTCAATGGAATTTTTATTTCAATAAAATTATTGATCATTGGTAAGACATTTGATTATATTTTATCGTTCAAAACACACACACACATACTTATATATCTATATATACTTAACGACTTAAGCACTAAGTGGCCCTTTCTTATAAGACTGTAATGCAAAATTAGTATTTAATGTTTGAAAAATAATTGGAGGCGTACTCTTCTATTAAATGAAAATATTGAGAGTTTATTGGTGATTAAAGGAAAAAAAATGGAAAAGAAATCAATGTGTTGATATATGAGGATTTGAACCTATGAACGGGAGATTGGACGGGGGTAGGGAGATCGGGCCCTTGACAATCAACGTATGACCTCTAAGCTAAGTAAAGATAGATATAAATATATAATATTAAATCATTAGACTACAAAGCATTTTTAAGTTCAAAATGTATATACATTGTTTTCATTCTATTATTTTATGAATATATGTTCCAACAAATTCGACTATAGACTTTTTAACGCTTTTCAACTGTGGACTGCGTTGGTCCCCTATACTCTGGCCCAAACCTAAATTTAAGCACATCACACTGTCACAAATTATATTAATAACTGACATATTATATTATGTAATTTGTGGTGCTGTAATAACATCATAAATTTGGAGTTTGATCAAATTTACCAAAATATTTCCATATTATTAATCAATCAACTGGTAAGACTTTTCCTACTAAAAAAAAAAAAAAACTAGTCAGACTTTTCTGAAAACTTCCAAATGAAAAGGACAGTAATAATAATACTTTTGTCTCCCCTAGATAGAGATGGCAAAAATTTCTAACCAATTAAAGAAAGATAGTCTGGCAAAGGCATGGTGAAGAAAGATGTATCGTTCACAAGTGATTCCGCCATTTATCCCATTTAAGACAAAAAATGACAATAATTTTAAAAAATAAAAAAAAATCTAAAATATCTTTTCCAAAATAAAAAAATTTAAATGGGACATAGCACCAGGCATTTTGTTTTTTCTTTTTTTCTAAGCATTCTATTGCTATCATTACTCTAGAATTTCTAACATTCGTTTGCAACTCACCTTTTCTCCCCCTTGTTTTTAAC
Source organism: Nyctanthes arbor-tristis (assembly GCA_963692815.1). Taxonomy (NCBI): domain Eukaryota; kingdom Viridiplantae; phylum Streptophyta; class Magnoliopsida; order Lamiales; family Oleaceae; genus Nyctanthes; species Nyctanthes arbor-tristis. The sequence continues at coordinate 6,055 of CAVNYN010221920.1, forward strand.
TTTATTATTATTATTATTATTATTATTATTATTATTATTACCCGTGCCGCCACGGGACTAATAATAGTAATATCAAATATTCAATCATAATAAAATTTGATATGATATGATTTTTAAAAAAATAAAAAATTTAATGAAAGATATATTAATTAGACTGTGGTTAAAATTCAAAGAGAAGATAGAAGTGATTCTCTATCATTTAAACACCTAATGTAATGATGATTTAGAACTATCCTATTAAACTTATAAAAGCTTGTTTGCTTCTCATTATTAGAGAAATTATCATGAGGAGAGAAGTTTAATGTGTATTGAAAATGTAAAGAAAAAAATTGAAATATGTGGTTGTAATTGAATATTTATCAAATCAAATGTCAAATCAGTGATAGGTAAAATTATAATTTTGGAGTATAATGAGAATCAAACAAGCACTTAGCAATACATATGACATGTAAAAGAAAAGATATTCAAAATACGCATAATAAAAGGCCTACAAAGAATACATTTAGAACAAACTTGATCCGACATTGTATAATACAATTTGAGATGACAAAGAATTTGATTAACTTCTCCAATCCACATTGATCCTACGCTGTACAACATAATTTGAGATGATAAAAGAAATGTCATAATAGAAACAGAATCTTCTCCAACTTTGCTTATCATTATAAAATGAAATATATACAAAAAAGAAAACTTTGGAAGAAGTATATTCCATAAGTTGTGACTAAAAAGTGGCTTTGTAATGAGTTTTACCGACTAAACTGTCAAGATCAAAGCTTAGAAGCATTCACCTCTTGAAAACCAAAAGCCTAATTTGAAATATTCCCATTTTGAGCTTTTTTGTTTCTTTGGTTATACACATTTAGCTGCTTTTACCTACATTTCACATGATCAATCAGTTATATATAAATCTCTCAAAGTGTATTGAATATATTAAATCTATCATATAATCAACAAATCGAGCTCCGATCTCAACAACATGTTTTAGCTAGGACTGGACATCGGGTCATGCAGGTCGAGTTTGTTCCTGACTTGAACCCAACCCAACTTTTGGCCGGGTTGGAATATTTTCGGCTCGGTTCGGTTTAGAAACCCGAGTCAACTCGAATGGACTTGGGTTCACGGTTTGGGGCGGCCTTATATTGGCCCCAAACCACAACTAGGCCCAAAAATGCCAAAAAAATTAATCCATGTACTCTTGAATCATCAATATTATTATTTGTTCATAAATTCTCCCCAGTAATCTATGTAGGCTTGTTGTTGTAACTTGTAAGAGCAGAAGCAAATTAAAGAAGAGATGAAGGACGCCACACTATCATTTGTACTAGTAAAACACAGCCAAGCAGATTGCTTCCGTAAGGGATAAGGTAGAATCTGTGAAAAATGATTTGGAATTTTTCAAAGGGTTCCTCCTGGAGGTGTTGAACAAGCTGATCAAGTATGAAACACTAAAAGCTTTGGTGAAACATGTATGAAAGGAAGGGATCTAATGAAAGCAGTTATCCTAAACAGGTAATTTATCAGCAGTGTGGTAGGGACAAGACTGCTACAGGGGCACGGCAGGGACAGCAGCGCAGCGACAGCGATGGTTGATCAGAGGGATACGGCGCAGAGGTAGAGCAGCAATGGATGGAGGAATTGATTTGGGGGTCTAGGGTTGATGAGTGACTGAGTGTGCTTGCTGTGATGAAAAATTGTCAAATTGTATATAAGCTTTAGTTTTAGCCTTTATGAAATTGCCAAATGGAAAATTGAAATAGCAACATTGAAACACGATTTTATGAAAGAAAAAAAAATCGAATCTAACCTTACTTAGGCTTTCCGGGTTGGGTTAAACGTTGAACCCACTCAACCCATAACCCGACTCGACCCGAGTCGGGTTATTTTTCACCCACGAACCGACCCGTTCGCCCCTTAACCCCACTCATGCTGACTCAGGCGGGTCGGTTTTTGTGGTTTCCAGATCCGATGCCCAGCCCTAGTTTTAGTATATTCAATAAATTTAGAAAGATGATTTGACTTGTGAGAAATGAAGAATTGAACAGGCAAAAGTTTTCTAGGTTGTACTAAGTTCACATTCAATACCATTTCAAAAAAAGTTCACATTTGATAAAAACACTTAAACCACATTAATCAATTGAAGACAAGCTTATTAAATTAATTAATATATACTACTTTATACTTGGTAGAATAAAATTCTTCAAAATATACAACGTGCCCATAGCAATTTAAATCTGATAATAATTTAAATTATTCTATATGTTGAAAAATATTTGTTATATTGTCAAATGAAAAATGTACTCATAAAATAAAATGTTTAAACACACACAAAAATCATTATGAATGGATTAAAGCATAGATCATAGTGGGAATAACTATTTGATTATAACTTCCTCAAACAAGCATGACACAATACACCCAGATCTGTACAGAAAATGACTTCATTAAGTATATGTTTCGATTGTAAACAACGCATACAACCCTAAACATAGACAAATGCATCATTCAAAGATTGCAAGATGATGTTAAATAAGGGAAGAGGAAAGGACAAACGTTAGTTGCTAGAATATATTTTTCAACCAGAGGCTCTATCACAAGAAAATTAAGCCAAAGGATTATAAGACATAATATGTCCATCCACATGATGACCCTTTAAACTTAACTTTTATGAACAATGAGACGCTAGACAAACCTACTACTTAATCCTTGTAGAATCGCAGAGACTTCAAAAGATACTAAAAAAGTCACAAATTGGTAAATAATCAAAGGGATAGAAATAATGCCTAAATAAACACGGAAAAAAATTCAAAAGGATTCCACTAATCCGTAGCATTTAAAACAATCAAAATATTATCCAGGACTATAAATCCAAGCAAAGGATTACACAAAGAAAAATGAATAATTTAAATCGAAAAAATATATAATAATTTTAAACATAATGAAAACGGATTACACAAAATAAAGGAAAGAGAATTGCGCGAATATGATTTTCCATATCAAGAATTCATTCAAAAAGATATGGTTAATAAGAAAGGAAGAAAGAAGAACGGAAGAGAGAAAACATAAAAAATAACGGAGAAAATTAAGGCTGAAATAATGAGGAAATGACATAATACTTAAAAAATGATATCGTTAGTGATATCCCCAATAATCTTAATGCACAAAAATTATTATAAAAAGCCCAATGAGACAAAATTTACTAAAAATGTCAAAAAATAGACGGGGAAAAAGGCAAAGGGACCTTACTCTTATTATATATTATTATATGTATACTCTTATTATATATATATAGATTATTATTTGACTTAATTTTCAATATTTTGTATTAATTAATGATTCTAAATTTGATTGTTCCAAAATTAAAATTGTTGTATGAGAAGTGACATATGGGATGTGCTTATTTTTTGAGTTTCTTGTTTGAGAAAATTTGGTTTCATTTTGTAATTAACGGCATACCGAGTTTCCTTTCAAATCTTTATTATTATTTTTGTTATAGGGGTAATTTCACATTTCGTCCACAATATTTTCAGTTAGTATCACATGAGTTTTTAACGTTTTTTTGACTTGTTTGGTCTCCAACCTTTCATTAAGTAGCATGGTTGGTCCCTTTTTACGATTTCCATCAATTTTCAGTTTTCTCTCTAGTCAAATTACAATTTTGTCTCTCATCTTTTTAGAGAAGAAAAAAATATATAAAAAAATATAAAAATAATATTAAAAAATGGAAAAAAAGCTGTAGGGGATCCCTCGTGCAGCCGCGGAAAATGGCAGGCTTTTCCGGCCTCCTTTTTTCCTTTTTTTATTTGTTATTTTTAGATTTTTTGTTTTTCAATTTTAAAAGATGCTGGATAAAATGATAATTTGACTGAAAATGATAATTTGACTGAGGATTTAATTGAAAAATTAATGGAAACAGTAAAGAAAAGACCAACTGTGTAACTTAATGAAATGTTAGAGACCCTTTAAGTTAAAAAAAAATAAAGACTTAAACGATACTAACTAAAAAGTTAGAGACGAAGTATAAAATTAATTTTATTATATATACCACACATTTTACACGGTTCACTAGGAATCTATTTCCTCTATAGTCGAGTTAATTACCTGAAATGTCACTATACTTACAAAAAAGTTATCTTGCATGCCATTTTGCTTTAAAACTCACTCCATATGCCACTGAACTTGTGAAAGTGTTATCCCGTTTACCACTCCCTAAACAACCTATTAAAAATGTAACAGATTTGATGACACGGCTAACGAAATTTACCACGTGGCATCTTGGTCGTTAGTTTTTTAATCAGATGTTGACGGAGTGGCAAATTAGATAATATTTTTACAAGTTCAGTGGCATATGTGAGGAATTTTAAAATACAATAGCATGCGAGATAATTTTTCATAGGTAATGTGGCATTTTGAGTAATTAATTTTGTTGCACCATTGTTCTATATGGAAAATGTATCTCCAATATTAGACGACTGTTTTTTGATACATAGCAGATAATATATTGAACAAATAATCTACCACATTTACTTTACAAAACATGATAATATATATATATATATATTTAAGTTTTTTATATAACAGATTATTATGTAGAGGTTGTTTCAAAAAATAGAAAATTTAGACAGGGAGAGGAGGGGAAAAAGTAATGGAGAAAGAGAGAATTTTCTATCATCATCACTATCCTACACATCAACAGCAACATACTCTGTTGCATCTGCAAATTTTGTGGAACAAAATAGAGTTTGAGAACATAACTATTGACATATTCCAAATAAAGTTTCTCAAAGGCAAAATACTAGGTCTAGAATAATTCATACTATTGACATTAAATATCTAATACGATCGTCTAATATTGAAGATACATTTTTCATATATAACAATGATGCAACAAAGTTAATTACCCGAAATGCCACTATACTTATGAAAAATTATCTCACATGCTATTGTACTTTATAAAACTTTCATTATATGCCACTAAACTTATGAAAATGTTATTTAATTTGCCACTCCGTCAACATCTTATTAAAAAAATAACGACTAAAATGCCACGTAAATTCCATTAGTCATGTTATCAAGTCCGTTACATTGTTAATGAGTTGTTTACAGAGTGACAAATTGGATAACACTTTTTTAAATTCAGTAGCATATGTGGTGAGTTTTAAAATACAATAACTTGCGAGATAACTTTTTAAAAGTATAATGACATTTCGAGTAATTAATGCTTCTATAGTCTATCCACATCAAGATAAACTCGCCCGGTGGTGTCCACCATCGGTCGAGTGGAGCATGTTCCTGCCTCGTGCAGGGAGTAATAATACCCAAATTGGTCCAACTAATTTTTTTTCTTTCAAAAAATTATATATATATATATATTAAATTTATGCAACCACAACTAATAAAATCAACTTTGTGTACCTCTACTAGTAACCATATATACATGGGTCATCCTTGGACCAACTAAATTTATATTATAAATAAATTTAAGTATACCCAACCAATCAAATAAAATTTCTGTACCACCGGTAGCTGTATATTATTATGCGTGTTTCACGATGTATTTTGACTGGTAGTTGAGTGGGGTAGCTCCACAGCCAATCAATTTCACTTCTTCTCCTCACCGACTCACCAAGATCTCTCTCTCGCCCATTTTTCCTCTATGGTCCATGTATTTTGTTTTACCTTGTCAAGGATAGTGACAGTGGGTCAAAAGAAAGTTTCCTTCTCCATAGACGGAGAAAAATGTCAAAAGGTGAAATGAGGGTGGAAAAACAGTTAAATTTAACCTATCTTTTAAGTTTTCCACCCTCGAATTTAGGTTTTTTAACCCTATTAACTTGTTTGATTCTCATTATTATCTCAAATTATAATTTTAGCTATTATTGATTTTATATTTGATTTGACAACTACTCAATTACAACTGCATATTTTATACTTTTTTACATTTCCAATATATATTCTACATCCCTCTTTATTATAATTTCCCCAAATAATGAGAATCAACTAGGAGTTTGGTGGGGGGGGAGCCAAATTTGCGTTTTTTCTCTCATATTAGAATGCTCTTAGGTGTAAAATGGAGACGGAAATTGTAAAAGCGGAAACTGAGGGAGGTCCTGAATTTGAGTTTTTCCCACACATTGGAAATGCTCTAAATAAAAAAGAAAAGACGATTGTCCATATGTTTTCAAAACTCTATAATTTTCTTCATCTTGTGTTTGCCATTATGAAGCCGAATCTTTCCATTGGTTTTCACAGCGAAAAAGTAAAATTTTAATTTTTCATCCGTCCAGTGAAAATATTTCATTATTAATTAGTATGTCTTAAATTAGAGTCAACTTTCTTTAGCTAATCTATTACGGTTCATATATACTCATATTTGATATGCATTGTTATCAAAAATAAAAACTATTAGAGTGAAATAATAATTAAATGAAAGAGTAAATTAGGAAAACGTTTTTAAATTTTACTTTTCTAAAAATATTAATTAAATCTTTCTTAATATGTGTGCGTGTGAAAATGAATATAAAACTTTTCATGAGACATAAAGAGTAATCTTAAATTTTGAAAAAAAATTTACAACTGTGTAGTCCTCGATATAGAGGTTTATATGTTTGTAGTCTCATATATAAGGGTGTGTATTGATAATTTATTTTTATTGTGTTTAACGCTTGTTTACAAACTATTTCTATTTAAAAGTTGAAATGATTTTCTTAGAAATGAATAGTTAAGATTTGTGCTGTGACTTGTGAGTCCTGGAAAGTATATAGATTACATTGGGGCAAGATTAATATTGACGGAAAAAAGTCAAAGAAAAAATATAGGGAAAAAACCTATTTCTAAATGATGTATAGAGGAAAAAGTGGGGGGAATATGAATTAGACACGTAGGGGATTTTTATTATATTGGAAAGAGAGTGAGAGTGGGGGAAAATAGTATTTTATTAGTTTGGAGAGGAGTGGTACCCTCCCCCCCCCAAATATAGGTTTTTCCCGGCATATTATTTGGGTGGGGGAAAAATGATCATCTATCTACTGTGAGCGGGGTTACACCGTTCACAGTTGATGTGACATATACTGTAAGTTGTCATTTGTGTACTATATCAGTTGTGTAAGTTGCCATGTATGTGATATATCAATTGTGAACAGTGTAACACCCCACAAATGGGCTGGTGAACGGGACTGTGGAGGTGTTGGGGGAAAATTGTGCTCTTACGATTCTATTTTTAGGAGATATATATATCGACGCTATTTATTCAGCGGCGCCAAAAATTTCTACGTCATCATTCACGTGGTGTCCCATATATATACCCTGACACTCACGACATCTAGTATGATTTTCTGTTTTCGTCAGAGATTTGTATATATCGGGAGAAGAGGGGACGGAAAGAGCGGGTAGGTGAAAAATGTCTTCCCGCGGCGGGGCAGAGGGCTACGACAGTCCCCTACTGGAAAAGAAGGCGGCGGAGAGGTGGTGGGACAAGATAATCGATGTTGGGGAGGCGAAAGATCAGCTTATTTTTGCTTTGCCCATGATTCTCACCAACGTTGCTTACTATTTAATCCCTCTGGTGTCTGTCATGTTCGCCGGCCACCTTGGGGAGCTAGAGCTCGCCGCCTCCAATCTTGCAAATTCTTGGTCTACCGTCTCTGGTTTTGCTTTTATGGTAAAACTCTCTTTACTCTTAGAGAGAATTCGTTGACTTATTTTGTAGATTTGTTGACTTCTTAAATCAAATTTCTGTCTCTCAGATGAAATTAGTTTAGTTTCTGTCTTACATGAAAAGAAATTAAGGTAGGAGTTGGAGTTAAGCTCGTCTAGTTAGATGAAATTTACATTATCAAGTTCAGCTGTGGAAGATTTATCAGTTGTAAAGACCATATAAAAAATTTAGTATAAAATTGATGTCATTTGCATAATAATGGGATTAAGATGGATGATATTCTTTAATTTTTCATTTAAATGAATCATGAATGTCGTTTCCATCCATTAGTATGACACAATGTGAAGCATGGAGATCGGCTGACTCGATAAGAAATAACATAAACACATGAAAAGATGTTCTTTAGAATAAATTCCTTATCAACTGTGCCAAATGTGAATTATGCTGTCATACCATTCTTGTTCGGCTTCGCTTAAATTATAATTTAGATTGTTATCAGTTTCAAGTCCTATAACAAACCGATATTTGACATGCTTAATTTAAGCTAAACCTAAGCATGCTCAAACTTTCATAATCATGGAATAAATATGGGAAAAACCTCAATACAGTAACAAAGCATGCTAACTTCTAGCTAATATCATGTCTCTGTACTTCTTGTTCAACTGGCTGGCAAATGATTGAAGTTGGGACTTAAATTTCTAGGTTGGCTTGAGTGGTGCACTTGAGACGTTATGCGGGCAAGGATACGGTGCAAAACAGTATAGGATGCTTGGAATATACCTACAGGCATCCTGCATCATATCACTTGTTGTTGCCATCGTTGTATCAGTTATCTGGTGGTATTCCGATCTCATTCTGACTTTACTAGGGCAAGAACCTGGGATAGCAAAATCAGCTGGTCTGTATTTGAAGTATCTAATCCCTGGAGTATTTGCATATGGAGTGCTGCAAAATATCTTGAGATTTCTTCAGACACAATCTGTTATAATA
>CAVNYN010221922.1:0-14166 GCA_963692815.1 Nyctanthes arbor-tristis
CGGCTTGGTAATAAGGGTGCACAATTGCAAGAAGACTGTGTTTTTTGTGATGAAGTCTCGGAGACTATATTACACTTGCTAGTTGAATGCTGGGTAGCTCAAGCTTGCTCGAATCATGTAGGGGTTCAATGGCCGCAAGGGGAGAGTTCAAATTTCAGAGAACGTTTCTTTAGCTTTCTACTAGATGGAGATAGTGACAAGTTGGGTGTTGCATGTGCTATTGCGTGGTCAATTTGGAAGCATAGAAATAGCAAGCTTTGGAGTGGCCAGGTTTCTTCTTCTCAAATGGTTATGGCTCATGGTATTAATTCTTTTCAAGAATGGAAGGATGCGCAAGGGAGAAAGGAGCTGACTGGAGGTGTGACTTCTTTTGCTATTCGGTGGATTAAACATCCTTTGGGAAGGTGGAAATGCAATATCGATGTGGGTATTTTTATAGAAGAAGGCAAGGTGGGTTTTGGATGGGTGTTGCGTGACGATAAAGGAAATTTAAGTGGTGCTGGATGGAACTAAAGGAAGCAAGGTATCAAGTCATAGAAGCTGAAGGGGTGGATCTGCGAGAGGTATTAAAATGGCTTTCTTCAAGTGGCTTATTTAATGTTATTATCGAGATGGACTCCAAAGGCATGGTTAACGCGCTTGCTAGAGAGGAGGATAACGTGGAAGTTGGTCTTATCATCCACGGCTATAAAGAGTTGATGAATGGAGCTTCAAATTTTATTGTTCACCATATAAGTAGAAGAGCTAATATGGTTACTCACAAATTGTCTAGGTGGGCTAGAAACTATATTAGTCCTTGGTACTTTAGTTCATGCACCAAGTTGGCTTCAGTCTGCTTTGAATCTGGATATATCTTTTGATGATTCTAGTAATGAAAGTTAATCTCTTTATTTCAAAAAAAAAAAAAAAAAGGTTATTGGTTAATTTTTATATTTTATTTCCTCAAAATTCAATAGTCAACGATTACTCCAAGAAATAAATGAAAGAATTAGACATTTGGTTGTTAAAATAGTTGTTAATTTTAACATCAAAATTAACTAGTGTTAAAAAGATTCCCTTAACAATTTTATTTACACTTCTATTGTAGTTATATTACATGTTACTAACACTTGATTTAACACCTCCATTGTGAATGCTCTTACCATCTAAAAATTTCTTTATGTAAGTGCCGAAAGTAGATTTACTTATTTTAGAAACTTTTTAAAAAAAATAAAAAAGTACTCCCTCCATCCGAAATATACGTCACCTTAATGTTTTACAAGAATTAAGAAAATTTATTAGAAAAGTAAATTCTACACTTGATTTTTTTAATACACCCTTATATTTAATAAAACTAAGCAGCAGCAGTAGTTATTACAAATATATTAAATAAGGTTAATTTGGTAAAAGAGTAAAGAGTAACTTCTCAAATTAGAAAGTTCACTTATATATTTGGGACAATTCAAAACGGAAAACAAGACTATATATTTGAAACGAAAAAAGTAAATACTAACACATAGGGAAGTTCAAAATTTTCACAAACACTGTATAAAAAGTTTTATATAGAATAGTGTGGCACAATTATAAGGAAGTGATATTTGTAATTTCTATATTCAAGATATAAAAAATTTATACACACTCACCACGTATTTACTTAAATGTCCTTTACCCCAAACTTCTTCAAGATCACAACTTTTGGGGGTCTACTTAAATTGAGTGGTGTGTGTACATTTTCAAGTGATTATATGCTTAAAAATATGTTCCTACCACTTATTAGTTGTATAAAATTTTGTGAAAAAAAATTGTTCAAAAATCAAAACCAGATGGCCAAACCAACAATAATGTATTTCTTGTTTTATAGATATGCGGAAGAAAATACCCTCATAGTTGAAATTGATCACCTCTCCAGACGTCTAGTGGGATTATCCTGTCAGATGCACACTTGGCGCTATAGTCGTTTTAATAAAATTATTCTTTCTTATAAAATAAATATTTTACTTGGGAAATAGAATAATCCCGCGTCCAAACAATTTCTTCTACCTCACATCCCGCTTTCAACTTTTCAAGCAATTCTCCACTTCCTCTCGTTAACTCATACGCTTATGAGTTTTGTCGAGCGATAAATATCATATCGAATAAATAGAAAATAAATAACCAATATATAAAGTGTTTGAGCTATTCTTTATAGCGGGTATAAAGTGGTACCCCAAGTCTTTATATGATATCAGAGCCCATTAAATTCAAACAAGCAATTCGATCTAGCTCCAACAGATCGGAACCATCTTGAGGGGACATTTCAAGGGATAAATCTCACATTGAATAACTCAAAAATGAATAACCTATATCTAAAGTGTATGAGCTAATCCCCTTAACGGATTAACCTTTTAAAGTCACTACAAGAAAACTGCCGATTACCGACGGCCAAGGGCCGTCAAAAATGGCCATCGGTAATAGCCTTGTCGGTGATCACCGACGGACTTTAAGCTTCCATCTGAGATTACTGACGGCTTTTAACGTTGGTATTTCCCACAAAAGGTCAATCCGTACCTTTCTGTCGAAAATCACCAACAGCCGGTATAATATTTGAAATTACATAAAAAACAGTTTTTTTAATAAAATACCCAATTGACCTGCATTTCAACCGCTAGCACCCGACCCGACCCGACTCGACGTGCCCACCCACGACCCGCCTAGATTTTATGCTCCTCCCTGGAGTGTAAATCATGAGGTTGGGGGGAGATTTCCAACCACTAGGCCGTGTGTGCTTTCTTGTTATACATCTGTGCATATATTCTATTTAACATATAATTAATCTTTGCAATTTAAGAAAATAATAATTAAAATATTATATGATATATATTATATTGTAAAATATTAGAGATGATTTTTTTTAATACCCTACATCATTTTTTGTACAATCACTTTAAAGTTTTGCCATTAATGTTTTAAACATATGTAATTTGCAAAGTTCAGAGATGCATCTAATGTTTTGCACCCACTGAACTTGGCCCTTTTTTTTTCTTTTCACTTTTCCTTTTCTTTAATTTTCATTTTCTCGACCTAAAACATTTGCCCAAATAATAATAGTATCAAATTAGAGTCATCAATTGATATACTCAAAAAAAAAAAAACTTAATTCTAACTCAACATTAGTTTTTTTTTTTACACATCACAGTACAAAACCAATACATCTAAATTCGATATGATTAAATCTAAATCAACACATCTTCCATATGATTTTCTTGAGCTATTTTCTCGAATTCGATATTTTTACTTTGATTCTTTCTAGTTTCCCACTCATTTTTGGTTCATTTTTAAATTATTACACTGCAGTATGGTAATACTACCATAATGATGAATTGTGAAAAATTATCACATTTTTAGTACTACATCATAACAGTCTTACTTTTAAAATGTAATTCTATGCTTAAATTTACTCCCACTGAGTTGAAATCCTAACTCTACATTTGTGCAAGTTTGAAATATGTAAACACATAATTAAAAAATAATTACAATCATTTACAGGATAAATATTTTAGGTTGGATATGTAATATCTATATATATAATATAAATATAATAAAATACATTCACATAGTAACTTTAAAGAACAAATGTTGCGTTGAAAAAAATTAAAATGCTTATTTGTTTTTCCAATTCATTTGCATTCTTAGCCAAAATAAAATGTTGAAGACTTCCAAGGGCCTAGTAACCCATTGAAAATACAACGGAGCACAAAAGACCCGCAGCGAATTTGCTGATATAACAGAAAAGCCAACAGTAATTACCGACGGAATAAGCAAGCCGTCGACAATTACTGAAGGTATACAACCCTTGGTTGGTATTTTGCCAACGGCAAACAAGTCTCAGTCGATAATTACCGACAGAGTTCTTGCTGTCATCGGTAACTACCAACGGTACTATATGCTGTCGGCGATTTCTGACAGAAGAAATACTCTGTCTATAAACACTGACGGCAGAATGAATCCATCGGTAATTAGAGACGGCCTTCGGAAATCACCGACGAATGTGATGGTCCATCGGTAATCACCGACGGACCACTCTGTCGTCGATGATTACCGACGACGTTTTGTTCTGTCAGTACTTGCCGACGGATTTTGATTTGCTGTCGGTAATTACCAATGGATTTTCTGCCGTCGGTAATTTGCCGTCGGTAATTGGCAGTTTTGTTGTAGTGAGTGTAAACCTCATTACTAGAAAACAACCACTACTACAGAATTGGAGGAAAAAAATAAGGAATATGCGTGGTCTCTCAAACAAACGACACATAAACTATATGCGGTGGCAATTTTAAAAATAATGTATTAATTATAACTATAGGCGTCTGATCTTATTAAAGAACAGACGCCTATATGATGATCGCACAATGGGCGTCGGTTGCAAGTTGGCAACCGACGTCCATTTATGATTTTAGCGAAAAGGTGTCGGTCCCTTTGAGTGACCAACACCTCTTATTCTGTATTAAACCCCTTCTTCGCGAACATTTCATATTCACAGCCGCGCGCCCAGATTCATCCTTCTACCTCAAATTCGAGTCTCAACTACTCTCAATCACATTTCATACCTTAAAAGACATTTGAAGACTATGAGTAGCATCAACTTTGGCCTTGTATCACATATCGACCCTCTAAATCCATAGATCTATAACACCCAATGAGCGGCCGTGGTGGAAGGACGCGTATAGTGGCTGGTAAACTCGTTGATCTGTCTCAATTTTTTTGGTAATTTCATGGCATTACCATCTTCTTGAGTATTTTGTTCCTAATTTTCTAGCATACAACTTATTTGTTGGGATGTTCAGGCGGGTGGCTGCGGGAGGCGGCAAAGTGTGTTCTCCACATCTTGAGAGTATAAGGTAATTTTTATCCATTTCTTGGTTTTATTGTGTAAGAGAGATTTAATGTTGGATTTAGAAATTATGATGTTTATGGTTTGTGTTAAATTTAGTAAAGATGTGCTTTGTGGTGTGATTTAATTAGTAGGAATATGAAATTTGTTGGGCTCTTTTGTTAAATATATATATTGATATATTGTTATGGACATATATGATTTAGGTATATATTTATGAAATTTAGTAAATGTTGAAATTTAAATAAAGTAATGAAATCAAAATAATCTAAAAATTATTTGATTAAATTTGCAATGTAAATAGATGAGCGTAAAAAAGATTGTGTAATAACCCGTAATACTTTAAAGGAATGCAAATACAAATGTAATAGTTCTTTGATTAAATTTCAAAATTGTAAATGAGCGGAGAAGTATTGATAGACAATTAAAATTAAAGTAAATAAAATCAAATAATGTAAAGATTCTGTGATTAAACTTGTGACACAAATGAATATATATAATTGGCAAGTATTGATGAACAAATAAAAAGCACATTCTAGCAACGTATCATATGGGGTAAAATCGTTGCAGCTATTCATGTGTTGTTTTGCCTTGACTTAATTTGAGTTATTTGTGGCTAAATATTCAAATTTACATTGGTATAAATCACTAGATGCTGCTAGTGTTTTGCCTCAAATATTTCAGAAATCACTAGATGCTGCTAGTGTTTTGCCTCAAATGCAATATGGTGTACTTCTCTGACTCTTTGAAGGATAACGAGCGCGTATTGCCTATCAAGCCGCAGTTGACTATGTAAGCAATTATCAGTAACTATTGTATATTAGTCTTTTTTTTTTGTAAGTTTGAGCTTGTTTAACTTATATACATGTGTTTGTGTGTGTATTATAACTTTAAAGTGCTTAAAATCTTGTTGGCGACAGGGAAATTAGTGAAGTCTAAATCTCGTGTGGAAAACAGTCGATGTATGAAAAATATCTTTTAAATATTACAATAACTACAGAAGTTTCAAATTTTAGTGATTTAATTACTAATATTTATTTTCAACTCGTTCGAAATTTTAGTACACTCAGCAACTGGGATTTGATGAGTGTGGCTATTGTGTGATGAGATATATGTGAGATAGTCACCATGTATTCTGGTACCGAAGAATATCTTGACACGGTATAAATATTTATCGAAAACTAAGAATTATCTTATCATTCATTGATTTATTTTATTAACAAAGTATAATTATATTTCTTTTTCTTTGTTGTAAGCATATGAAACTAGATCATATATAGATGAGGTTCGGGAATTATGGGCCGAGTACATTTTCCAAATTTGTACACGATTTTTTTGTCTTAACTATCGATCATAGTTAGATTTATATGAAGTCGACAGTGATTCTTGAAGGAGTGCATATATATAGCAATATAATAGTTATTGATTTTTTAGAGTACTTTGATTTATATTCCATTGTTAGTTTTTTTTTAATTCAATGGTTTATTTATGTAGTTTATAATGCTAGATTACGTCTGATGCGAACTTGCGATGGAACAACGCCAAAGGGACCCATACAAGATTGGAAATCAACACAGAAAAGCTAATTACTTGGTCGTGATTAAGAATCCCTAACGACTCACGCGATTCACGACTTGAAAACAATTGGTATATTAAACCAATCACTCCCGAATATGTAGAACTCAAAACTGATAGCGGTGTGAATGCCACAAGGAGTTAATCAAGCTCTTTGATAAGTTCGAATTGTTCAAATTCCAACAAGATAATGAGAGAAATTTTCCTCACAATTATATTAATCTCAAAAAATTCTTGAATGTCTGTTTACAATGAAACAAAAGTGTTTATATAGCATGTAGAAACCCTAGGAACAAGAAAAAACGAAAAAGGAAAAAATAGAATTATATCAAAACACGAAAACATGGCAAATCTACGCGTAAGGGTATGGTGCTGGCGCACCAGGCAGAAGTGCACCCGCAATAGCCATTCTGCCGAAAATCTGCCTTTTGTATGGCCGCATGAGGTCGCATGAGGTCGTGTGAGGGTCTCATGCTTCTGGCAGATTCCGTTCCAACATTCATGACTTTTGGTAGAAAGCTCAAAATTGAGATCCGTAAAATGTGGTGAACTCTTAACTCGATAAGCTTTCTGATGATATATTTTAGCCCCATTCAAACCTTTTTAGTCATATGTTTTTGTGCTCCAACTTTGTTGAGTTATGCCATCGTTGTCTATTTAATACTTCACGAATTCGCCACTTTGATCCTTCGATCCTTTTATTTATATACTTCTTCACATAGTTGAAGCTCTTTTCTTGCTTGTCGGCATTTCCCTTGAAGTATTTAGGTTCCCATTGTTGCTCCTTAACCGGGCATCAACTTGGAATTTGCTCGGTTTTGACCTTGCTTTTGGATCGTATCATTCACTCTCTCTTCAAGATGATTTGTGCTCGAATCGCCACAGGGAAAGTATACATCCACCAGGATCAAATGGGAATTGATTTCTACCACTATATGGAACATGCATTTGGTACTTTTTGCATTTGGAGTCATAATAGACGGGAAGTACAAATTTCATTGTACATAAATTGTGTGACTCAATCATCGAACTATACTCAAGAGCATTATCCTTAAAAAAGATTGCAATAAGAGGGGGTGGGTTATGTTAGTTTCACTAAGTACACGGTAGGTAGGGATCCTTATACTTATGTTCGATCATCTCAACATCTTTCACCACATAACTAATTTCCCCTTTTTCTTGACATTCTTCATCATCTTTGACATTTTTATTTTCTATTCCATCTTTCAACCCAACATTCTCCTCTTCAATCACTTCTTCAATGTTTTCTGCAATCTCAATTTTCACTACTTCATTTTCTAACATAATATCAACTACATCTTACTTTGCCAATACTTTCTCTTTACAACTCTCTTTTTCCTCTTCCTTCTTTCTCTCATATTCAAGCATCCATGCTCCCAATACCCTTTCTATTCGATCTCCCATCTTCTCTACAACCCTATCCATAGCCAAAGCAATAATTTGCTTTATCTCCGTGTTAGTTCTTTCTCTCCATTGCTTTTCTCTCTCTGCTCGTAGTTCTTTCTCTCCATTGCTTTTCTCTCTCTGCTCGTTCCTGCTCTCTTTTTAATTTTTCTTGTTCTATCAACTTTATTCTTTCTCGCCTCTTTTTTTCTCTCTCTATTAGCTCTTGTTCATATCTAGCTTCCGTTATACAATCTCCCCAACTCCAACCAAACTTCTTTTGATATTTTCTTGCCAACCTTTCTTCCTCAACTCTGGCCTAGTATTCAGCATGCATCCTATCTAATCTAGCAGTCAGTCTCGGAATCATGATGTGTTAGACAATGATAATTTGCATCGTTCAACACCACCATCAAAACCAAAAGTATAAGAATGCATGAACAAGAAGAATATAAGCAGCATGAATTGATAAGGACACGAGGAGATTTTGAAATAAAGATGATTAGAACCTTATGGTGAAGGACAAAGTTAAACTAATTTTAAAATCTGAACAACACTTATGTAGAAATACAAAAATAACCAAGAAATTCCTCTTTTTTTAAACTTAAATACCACTTGGACTTCACATAGGCAGAAATACAAAAGCAAGTAGGATATATATTTTTTCATTATGTTTTCCTCACACAGAAGAAATGGATAAAAAAAATTGAAGATGGATTTTATTTTATATTTTTTTTTTGAAATAAAGAACAAAATTGGAATGATAAACAAAGAATGGATATACCCAAAAAATTAGAGCCTGGCGCTCTGATACCAGCTGATGCGAAGCCGCGATGGAACAACGCCAAAAGAACCCACACGAAATTGGAAATCAACCCAGAAAAGCTAATTATCCAGTTGTGATTAAGAATCTCTAATGACCCATGAGATTCACGGCTTTAAAACAATTGGTATATTAAACCAATCACCCCCGAAGTTGCGGAACCCGGAACCGATAGCAGTGTGAATACCACAAAGAGTTAATCACACTCTTTGATAAGTTCAAATTCTTCAAATTTGAACAAGATAATGAGAGAAAATTTCCTCACAATTATATTAAACTCACAAAATTCTTGAATATCTGTTTACAATAAAATAAAAGTATTTATATAGCATGTAGAAACCCTAGGAACAAGAAAAATTGAAAAAGGAAAAAAAAAGAATTATAGCAAAGCACGGAAACATAGCAAATCTATGCGTACGTTTACGGTGAAGGCGCACCAAGCATAAGGGCGTCCATCCTAGCCATTCTGCCGAAAATCTACCTTCTATGTGGCCGCATGAGGTCACACGCTGACGTGCGAGGGTCGCATTCTTCTAGCAGCTTCCATTCCAACGTGCATAACTTTTGGTAAAAAGCTTAGAATTGAGATCCGTAAAATGCGTTGAACTCCTAAATCGATAAGCTTTCTTATGATATATTTTAGCCCCATGCCGAACTTTTTTAGTCATATGTTTTTGTGCTCCAACTTCGTTGAGTTATGTAATCGTTGTCTATTTAATGCTTCACGAATTCACCACTTTGATCCTTCGATCCTTTTATTTAAACACTTCTTCATGTAGTTGAAGCTCTTTTCTTGCTTGTTGGCAAAAAAAAAAAAAAAAATCAACAACAAACACAAACAAGCTCCATTTAGGACACCAATTGGCATGGAACAGAAGTAAATATCAAAAATGGAATCTCAGTATGCATAACAATCATTGCTAGACATATGTGCGACATGTGCATACATATATAATCATTTCTTTCTACTCCATTCGCATATATGACCCGTACACTTGTCTTATGAAAAGGTCAATTCTATGCACTCTTATAATGTTCGACAATTCATTTGTAAAACTATTGGTGGTTAATGTTTAAAACAATAGTTGTAAATAAAATTCTTTATTAATTATTGGGTTTTTGAAACCAAAAAATTTACATTAATCACATTTTTATTTTAACAGAACTAAAAAAATTTTAATAGACCGACTTTTGTAATTAACAATGAATATATATTATGGTGCCGAAAACCAGTATAAAAAAATTTTATATTTTAGTTGACACAAATAAATAAATTTAGAGAGTAAATGACATATATGAAATAATATATAACAAAAGTTTAATTAATAAAAAGCCCCAATGTTTGAAAAGGAAAATTCAATATTTTTTAGTTCGCAAAATTATTAGAATATACTTTATATAAATTTCGGGGCAACATGTTAACAAGCATGTATGGTAGCCTCCCCAACCGCCAGGCCTTGGTTTCAAATCCCCTTGGGCGCATTAGGGGAAATAAATTTCGTTCGTTAACAGCTCGGGTCGGGCCTTCTCGCGGGTTGTAGTTGGTTCAGGTCGAGAGTCAGGTTGGACCAAAAAATTATTTATTTATTATTTTTTTGTGTCCATCAGAGAGTCTAATCCGTCGAAAAATTTCAGACGGATGTTGATTGCCGTCGGAAGTTTTCAACGGTTATCGTCGGAGTAGGCCTTCACCAACAGGAAATTTCTGACGGATACAAATTTTCCGTCGGAAACAATTACTAGCACACCTTCACCGACCACCCGTTTTCCGTCGGAAAAGGTCATGTCCGACCGAAATTCAACCTGTACCAATGGATTTTTCCGTCAGCGAAAGGCAATTTTTTAGTAGTGCTTAGGCGTTACAAGTTGATATCCATATCCAAATACTATGTGCATACACCCCCACAAACCGCAATACATTAGATCATTTTTAATCTAAAGTACCCATGCAATGACGGTTATAATTTCATTGAAACGAACTATCACAATCATGTAGTGTATGCATGCCACATTTGCCGTATTGCACTCGATCATTTTTAACTTCAATATTCTCGTTGATTCAACAAGTACTATTCAAAATCAAATAAATATTGATAGTTATTTTAGAGACAATGCTAGGTTTAGAAATAGGAGGTAAAACCACAATGGTATCCTTTCATTTTCTCTTTATTTATTTATTCTAATTCACAATATAGGGGTAAAATTGTAATTTCACGCCTTTTCTATAAACATAAATATGCGTGTATAGATATATATATGAACAAATGGATGTATATGTATATTCATTTTTGTTTTGAATCATTACTACTTCCCGGCCCTGTGAAAATTATTAATTGTGATGTAATTATTTGTACGACTATTATACTCATGAAACTTAAACGTGGCATATATATAAACAAACATGAATACAATATATATATATATATTATTAAGAAAATAGTGCAGATTGCCGTAAAGGCAAACAACACACGTACATTACAAAAGACCGACAGAAACATGGATCAAGGAGGCAATCCATCTTATTCAGAAACACAAATTATACGATATTATAACCGAATCAGGGAAAAACGCACACACTTAATTTAATTATCTATTGTATTGTAAGTATTTATTATACCTGGGTGAAACATAAGTTGACCATTCCAAAGCCCGTTTGTATTGTAAAACAGTAGTTGCTACAGCACTCCTCATTGCTTGCACATGGTTCGCCATAACCTTTGCATTGCTGCAGCAATTTCCTACCAATACTTGGTTCAACTTCTACGGCGGCTTCCGCTTTCAGTCCTGGCATGCCCGGAATTGGTAAAACTGCGAATGTAAACAAGACTCATATTCTTCATCGTCAAAATTGATGATTTCAATGGAACCATAGTTAAACAACTCAATATTGAACATGTGCAAGTTAAATTTACAACTTCTACGGCTTCCGCTTTGAATCTTATCATAACTGGAATTGGTAAAACTGCAAATGTAATTCATTACTTATTACTAGTTACTAAGAAAAAGTGATCTGATATTCTTCATCCTCAAAATTGATGATTTCAACATCAAATAAACAATTTTGTTAAATGGATAATATGCTATAAACGTCCACCTCATCTCGTGTTCACTCCACATCCACTCTATTGAATTATTTATTATACAACGTGTTGAAGATATAATATGATAAATAATATAAAATTGGCCCGATCTATTAGTTTTAAGTTTTTAGATCAAGTGACCATAACAATTTAACACAACGCGATAAATTAGAAATAAATTATCACCAAATTGTTACATTATATAAACAATTCAATGAGGTGGAATTTCAACTTGCTCAACTATATGCAAAAGGAAGAAATGGTGAACGTGTGCATGAGAGAGAGAGAGAGAGAGAGAGACCTGACGCAGAAAGCATGAGAAGAGTCAAGAAAGTAAGTTTAATCGAAGCACTCTCCATCTTTAATTAGCCCAGAGATAGCTACAATTTCGTTTGTAGTCCAGTCCATATGGCACATACATGGATTTATACTAGTACAACTACTGCAATTATTGAAATAAAGAAACAACATTTTAGGAAATGGACGGCAAATTATAAATTGCCACATTTTTCTGGTCAATATATATATTGACAGCTTATTATCTCATTAATTAATGGGTAATTTGCGCAAATGGATCCATTTGCAAAAATTACCCGTTAATTAATCCACGTGCCTTATGTTTTTCACCTGTTCATGATTATTTGAACAACCAAGTTTTATTAATTACCATTTTAGGTAAAAAAAACTCTGACCAAATCCCCTCCATTTTTGCAATTAAGTGTTCTTGCTGCTATAATTATAATATTATTATTAGATAATCATTCAAGTTAATATGATTGTTCTAATTATAAACGTAAATAAACAAATAACTAAAGCATTAACGCCGTGCCTTGATCAGTGTTAACGCAAAAATGCCGGATAAAGCACGCACGGTAATATAATGCATAAAAGGTATAAAGCCTTAGAAGCCCATGATATAAGAAACATAATAATCTAATTTAATATACCCAAATGATCAAGTCAAAACTAAAAATATTCCTTATAGGAACCATTTTTTTATTATGTACCAACTAACTTATTGGATGACCGAAAAATTATTAAAGAAAAAAGGAAAAATGAAAGAAAAAATTAATTAAATATACATCACAAATAGTATATATTTTAAAAAAAAAAAAAAGATCATACATGGTAGTGTGAAAGAAAACGCTTATTATTATTTTTCACACGCAAACTGCATTCGCTTAATTAAATAACAGCATGATATACAATTCTTTTCTTCCTTTGGCCGGCTATCTCTTCACTAGTTAGATCATTTAATCATTACTAGTGTCACACTCGTGCGTCGCATGGGAGGACCTATTCTAAAATGAATAAGCAAAACTACAACATAACATGCTAAGGCTTGTTTCAAAGAATATAGATGATGGAAGTAATGAACAATTCAAATCACCGAAATTGAACTTGTCAAAAAATATTAATGACGGTCATGGGAAAATTTTCAAAAACCACTTGAAGGTTTTGTAACAAAACTTTCCACATTGTGTGACGTGTATAGATACACGCTACATGTATATCATTCATATTATGTGTATTTTAAATACACATGACATGCATCCATACATGCTATGTAAGTTGATAGGTTTTGTTATAAAACCTTTGTGAGGTTTAGAAGAAATAAAGCAACAATTGATGCGAATAATTTCCTAACAAACATGCAAAAAAGTCTACAAAAATTAAAGTCAACCGTAACATAGTAGGGCAATGACACATCTATCTGATTTGACAAACTAAATTTATGCTTTTTTTTTGTGGGGGATAAAACTAAATTTATGCATGTTAGTTGTAAGTAATGGACAATGACATATCCACCTTGTTTGGCAAACTAAATTTATGCATGTTAATAAAAGAAGTAAAGAACTAATGACACGAACAATTGCTAACTAAAGAATAAAAAAGTCTACAGCCATTAGATTGATTTAATTTCTTATGAATCATTAATTATATAACATGTTAGTTTTTGAGGAGTTATGGTTAAATTTACTTATAGAAGAAACATAAAAAAAAAAAAAAATTCCGTGGCTAGGAATTACTGGTGGCAACCTAAAGGAATTAAACTTAAAGAAAGGGCCAACGGCAAGACCATATAGTAATCTCAATATGTGTTGGAAATACGTGAGCAACATGAAAAGGAAAATAAGTCCACCTCAATGTAATTCATCTATGAAGAAATTTCTCCCTCAAAAAGATTAAAAAAAAACTTTAAGTGAGAAATTTATTCATATATGAGGTCGTCGCTTCAGGCCTAGGAATATTAGGGGCCCATATTTTTGTGTTACACCTAGCCCAAATTTGGAGTTGAACTTTTTTTTTATTTCTTGGTGAACCAAGCACATCTACATGTTTCATGTGACCCACATATACTCTTCAAATTTCCACCGCTCATTTTAACTCATTCTATTTCTATTTTGAAATAGAAATAGATTGCTAATGGGTGCAAA
>CAVNYN010221923.1:0-69405 GCA_963692815.1 Nyctanthes arbor-tristis
CTTATTGGATTTTTCGTAAACAATTAGGGGCAATTTTATTTGTCCAAAATAATATTATTAGAGGCCAAACATATATCCGTCTCAAATTGTTTTATTAGAGGCACTTACTTTCCGCCCCTAATTGAAAATATGGTTGTTGATTTCTAAGAAAGAAATAGGGACATTTATTTTCGCCTCAACTAGTATTAATAGAGACCACACATAGTTCTGCCTCTAATTCATGATTAATAGGGGCATATAACTAATTTTGCCTCTAATTCAATGCCCCTAATGCTCTCAAAGTCAATAGTGATAGCTTTACCATCATCTTGAGTCTTTTGTTCATAATTTCTTTAGCAAAATACTTATTTCTTGTGTGTTGATGCGGACGGCAGCGGCAGCGGCTTGCGGTAAGGTGGCCGTGGTGCTTCAAAGGCTTTCTCCACAACTTTGCTAAGGTAGATTTTAATCAATTCTTGGTTTTATTGTGTGAGAGAGATTTAATTTTGGATTTTTTTTTTTGAAACATGATATAATTTTGGAGTTAGAAATTATAATTTCTAGGTTTTTGTTAAATTTGGTAATTAAAAATGTAATTTGTTGTTTAATTATTAGGAATATGTAATTTGTTGGGTTTATTTATTAAATAAATATTTATATATATATATTTATTTATACGTTGTTATGGAGATTTGTGATTCAATTAGATATTTATGAAATTTGAGATTGCATGGAGGAATGGAATTTGTTCATTCCTTAAGTTATTTAGCAATTTTACACTACAAATGTTCGATAAATTGGCTCACGAAAATTTTGTTGGAAGTATTCCACAGTATTGTAGTATTTTATACATAAATAATATTATAGCTTTGAGCTAAAAAGGTAATACAAATACGCTAGTAATTAATAAGTGTTAATATAGGCGTCGGTTGTGTATATGAAACTGACGCCTTTATTAAACTATAGGCGTCGGTTTCTAGTTTCTACAAAAAAATCGACGCCTATAGTCCAATTATTTAATTGGATAATCCTTTTAGGCGTCGGTTATAAGTTAACAACCGACGCCTATTGTTCAGTTTGAGCGTCAACAAACAACCAACGCCTATGGTCTTAGCATATACGTCTGTTACATATGCGTTGACGTAGAAACTGACGTGTATTGTTGATTACGTCCGACGCCTAATTAGCTTTTCTGTAGTAGTGTATAGTTTTAGTCGAAGATGTCGTTGACCCCTCACTATGTAAAGTTGTCGTTCTATATTTTTCTCACTCAACTTAGTGCACATTATTATCTAGGAATTTTTTTTTAAGAGCGCTACTCGTGCAATGTACAAGTGGAAATCTAGCTAATATAATAATGACATAATAAAAAAAAGTGTTATTTTAACAAAATTAGCTTTAAAATTATACTAGAAATGCAAAGCACGATTCTCAACTAATATATATCTATCTCTGGTTTTCTAAAGGGTTAATTTCACAAAGGGTCCTCAACCTTTGTAAATAAACTCATAAGGTCATTTACAAAATTGCCCTTATTTTAAAAAAATAAAAAATAGTAAAAATAATAAAATTAAAAAGAAGCCTAACTAGTTACCGATTCTACCTTTATCCTTAACGTGATAAAAAATGACACATATCTATATGTTTTTTTTTTTTTTTGTCATATGTGACAGTAGTGGAATGAACAAGTAGCAAAATCGTAGGTTGCATCTTTTACTACTGGAATGACTACAGGAATTTCTTATTTACACTGAGTTGAAATGTGAGTGGGTAGCTAGGTAGGTATGCGGAAATAAAGTATTTTTTATTATTCATTATTTATTATTTATTATTTTTCTTTTCAAAGTAAAAAATAATAAAATAATTTCTTTCCACCATATGTACCTAGTTACTCACCCACATTCTAACTCAACATAAATAACAATTTTCAGTAGTCATTTCCAATAACAAAAGATAAGAACCACAATTTTATTAATTGTTCATCTTGCTGCTGTTAGAAATAGCATGAAAAAATAAGGGTTTCTCTAAAAATAAAATATAGTGCATGTATTTATCATTTTCAGTCATATTATGGATATTATGGATAGAATAATTAGTTAGCTAGGTAAGTAGGGAAAATTTTATTTTCTTTTATATTTTTATTATTTTCACTATTTTTAGATTTTTTCTATACGACATTAAGCCTAAAAGTTAGGGACCATTTGTGAAATTAACCCTTTCTATGATTAATGTATCATTATTGATGTTTTCATGTTTTTACTAGTACCAATGACCCACACAAATAACATTCATCCACATTACAGTTATTAAATTTAACTATAAATATAAGAAAAAAATACATTTTAAATTTTTTTCAAATGCTATATATTCAAGTTAAATTTAACAACTATTAAAATGTTATATTAGATGTATGAAGCAAAATCAATAAAATCTTTTAAAGTCCAAGAGGGCTCTATTATTTTCAAAAGTTATTGGTCAAACTTTATAAAATAAATAAAAAAGAATTTTTCAAAAACATTAAGTTCTAGCAGAGTGTTAAAATTATTGTTAACTAAGTTCTAGTAGAGTGTTAAAATTATTGTTGAAGTTAACAACCAACAAAAAAATATTCTTTTAACCATTTTTTTAACACCACTAACGTAGGTAATTTTTTGAATTGTTAAATAACAATTTTATTATGCATATAGGTAGACTGGCTATTATACATATCTATACATGTGGCACCCATCTAGACAACATCCACCTATACCTCTACCCTTAAAATGAAATTTGGATGGGTGTCACATGTATATGTATACGTAATAACCCGCCTACGTGTATGCATAATAAAATTATTTTATATATAATAGTTGTAGTAGTTTTGTGTCAGTAATGATCTCCCACCAGATGTATAGCGAGACTATTCAGCCATATAGACAAATAGTAAGAGAATATTGGGGCAATTGTGTGAGCCCCCACAAACAGGAGCACTCTATGTGTAGATTTCCCCAATAATCTCACGTCATGTGTCCTTATGGTGGGATAGTCCCGCCACACACCTAGCAGGAGATCATTTTCAAGTTTTGTATGAGTGCTTTTGTATTATTTTTAGTTAAAGTGTTGATTTTTCCAAATAATAAATTACGTTATTAAAAATATATATACTGTTATTGACTTTTGTTGACCTAGAATATAGAGAATAATTGCATTAGCAATAAATAAAATTTTGCAATGCTCGATTACATAAAATCATGCAGAGAGTGATTCCAACATGCCAATAAGTTCACTCAATATTGAAGAGAAAATAAAATAGCACTCAAGTATATGCACGTAGAATAGCCGAATGGGGTGTGTGATTTTTTTTATTGTCAATTTTGTAAGTATATGCGCATTGGATTCCAGGATTTTAGTTTGTAGTTGATTGAATGATAGTGTGACATGACTTGAATTTTCTTAAATTTACATATGAAACAAGCTACAAAGCCTCCATTCTTATTGATTTACGAACATTGAGACATCTTTAGGAGATTGCAACGCGAAAATGCTGGAGAAGTTTTGAGTTCCAAGCAGAAGTTTCGTGCTTGGAAGTTTTTGTAATGCTTTTGTTTACACACCATTTGGTATTCAACAAGGCCGACTTATCATTCAAAACATCATTTGGATTAAAATTTTCCTTAAATTTTTTGTAACATATAGGGTATCACACCAAATTAGATACTGATTTAAGAAAGATATATATGTGAATTTCATACATCAAAATTAGTAATTAACATACATGAATTTCATGAAAATGCTTCTCATGATATCTGTTATTTCTTTTAGACTTCCCGTGCAACGCGCATGTGAAAATTCTAGTTAATATTATTTTTATGAGATGTAGGTAATATTGTAGAAATAAATTCTCAAACACGAAATTCATTATGAAATAGTCCCCTTTTAGAGTCAATGGATGGCACCTTTGTAGAGCCATCTACTAGTGTGGATGCGGGCCTTGTGGGGACCAACAACTAACACTCACTAATAAGGACATCAATTACTTTTATTGGTTTATTTAGAAGATAGGGCCATCCGCTAGCGCTAGAAAATTTTCATTGTATAAAAACATATAATTTAGGATGGTCACGAAACATGTCACGTACAATTCTACTAAGATAACCCATCTCGAGCTAATGAATTAGAATTCAACTAAATACGTGGCTTAATTCACGATCGGAAGAGCATTGGTAATGTTAGTAGTGATTAGCACACGTACTTTACATCATATGTAAATGATAAATAGTAAGCGTACAAAATGTGATTGCGATCAAGTATCAACCCAAGCCATGTGATCTCGAACTAGTTCGAGTTCGTAGTACTAATTAAGATGCCCTAGGTTAAGCACGAAATAGGAGTCGCAAAATCTTCAAATATCCTAACTGTGATCTGCTCATTTATATGATGAAAAGGCGAGAAGCAAAAAATCCAAGACTTTCTGCTGGGGAAAGAATCATCTGTACCATAAGAAATTAGAAATTATTTTGTGGCTTATTTTTGTTCTTATTTTGTTGTTCCCTTATCTTCCGTTATTCCACTCCCGCCTCTGTCAAACAATAAGCCAAACATGCAGACTCCAAATTTGTATCCATTATCCATATATGATCAAATATCATCAAACAAACAATAAAATCATGCACTTTCCATTATATTATAAATTTATTTATGAAGTATGTTAAAAAATAATACCGTAACCCCTTCAACAACAACATCAATTGTAGTTCCTGTCAAAATATATACTACCTCAATCCCAGTTACGTTATTCGTGTTCCCTTTTTTGTTTGTTCCATTTACCTTATCATATTTCTTTGTTTGGTGTTATTTTCTAGTTTCGTTTATAATTATATCCCTAATTAAATAGGGATATTTTAGAAAGTTAGTTTGTAAATTTGCTTTCTCAATACTTTTCTTAATCTATATACTATTTTCATCAATCCCATAAAGATAATCCACTTACTATATTATTAAGCATGTTTTGATTTTTTTTTTATTTTCCATATATGTGATATGTCCTTAATTGATGTATTTTGTTATTATTACTCTACATCAATCACCTATGTATTGAAAGTATTTTAAAATAATTACTTAGACATAAGAGTATATATAATAAAAAATACAATTATATTAATTATCATTTCTTGATTTGTGTAAAATAAGATTATCTTTGTGTGATGTAGGGACTAGCTAGGATGTTGATGAATTTAATATTACTAAGATGTATGGATAATGTTGCTTTACTTGTTGGCTTTCACATTAAACAACAAATTCATATATTCTTTGTGATTTGCAGCCAACTAAAAGGAAAATTTCCCTATGAATTTGATTAATTATTAGGTTTCCAACTAATACAACTCCCTAACCAACACATTGATTTAACTAATTTTATTAGTTCTTACCTTTCTTTTTCCATTATTCCTTTGTACTTTCTTGATATCTAGCTAGCGATGTTTCGCTTCATTGATATCTTTATTGCTACTAACTTATCTGTATAATTGAGTATGGATTTATAACAAAGAAAACAAAAATATATTATATAGATATATAGATCAACATTACAATATCTATTTACTATAACATTTTCTATAGAAACCACGTTTTGGAGACTGCAATTGTGTAAAAAGGTTAGAAGTACATGTGGTTTTATGAAGCCACACGTCGGTTCTTGTTTTTGTAATTAGATGGTCTTCAACACTGTTTTCATATTAAGATCGAGTACGTTTACTTAATCGAAGGCACATGCATGTACACATTGGCCTTGATCACTTGCTACAAGAGGAAAGTGTTTACAAAGATTGTATATAGTTGATGTGTGTTAGTGCCATTAAGTATTTTAGCAGTTAAACTCTCCAGAGAAGTGATTCAGCTATGTATGTATCTTATTAATGAAGTCTTTTTATTACAGCAAGTCATTGACAATGAACAATCATCAAAGACAGCAAAAAATAGGCCCACAAATTGTTACAAATAAACATAAAAGGAAACAAATTGCTTAGGATGCCATTGGACCCAACAAAATAATAATAATAATATAATATTGCAAATATAAAAGCAAGCCACAATTTAAAGAACACACATCTTACACTCAAATTATATTCTTTCTTCTTATCAAGAACCAAAAATACACAAAACAATTTCTTCAATCTTTAGCCTCTCATCTGCTGCAAAATAAAAATGGGTGGTGATATCCACCACCGGCGGCTCCCAAATTTCTCCGGCTGCATGTCGCCTTCGTGTAGATCCCAGTTCACGAAGAATACTCGAGAATTAATACTAGTAGTATCAGCCCTCGTGGGAACAACACAAGTTGCAGAAGATTGAGAAAATTACTCAGAAAAATTGTAGATGAAAGCAGAAGCATATATGGACCTTCAAAACCAATGACATTTCAGTATGATGCTGTGAGTTATTCGCGGAATTTCGATGAGGGTTGCCATAAAGAAGATTATTCTCATCCCCAACGTGTGTTTCATGAATTTAAATCCCATGTAGTTAAGTAATATCAGGAGCTTGTAAAAATAAGTCTCTCTATATGTAAGTAGCTAGTTGCAATTTTGATTTTATGAATACCTTTACGAACAAGCTTTAGGACAATATTCTAACGAGGTGGTTCAATATGAAATCAGATTTCCGTAAGATGATCATACTGTTTCTCATTTATGAAATTTCGTTGATCAAGCATACTGGTTTGCAAGTTTCTTCCTTTTCCATTTCTTTTCAATAGTTCATCGTACCCACAACCAGTTGTTCTACAAATCGACCCTTATTTTAATTATTATTTTTTTATTTTCGATACTCGGGGATAGGGTTCAAACCCAAAGCTCCTATCCAGAAACTTAAACATCCAACCATTGTAGCACAATTCAAACACTTAGTTTGGCTTTTTATTTTCTTTGAATAATTCGATATTTAAAAAAAAAAATTGTTATCCTATGAATTCCAATGCCTCTTAAAATGTATACGCGTTTAGGTTCCACCAAAATTACCCCAGTGCACCCAAACTTCGGCGTTATTTTCAATTACACTCTATTGTCAAGTAGCAACTAAAAAACATAATCATAGAAGAGTATAAAGTAGTTAAATTTTTTTAAGGGGTTAGTGTTACAAATCATCATTAGGTTTATGCTTTTTCTTCAATTTCTTTACACATATTGCTTTTTTTTCAAGGTTTATAATAATTATATGCCCAAAAAAGTGAGAAAAAGGAACTATGATTCTTACTGGCAACACACTGAAATTCATAGAAATTATATAAGATTAGTTGAAGAATGTGGCACACTCGTTTGCTCAACTTTCAGCGGACCTGCGGAAAAGACAACTCTTTTTGAGGTTCTAACAATGCGGTTGATTTCTTTGCCATTTAGTGCAGTATTGATTCAAGAATTGTTTTAATCCGATACCTTTTAAGAGAATACTTACTTTTACCTACTAACTTTGTCTCACAAAGATATATATAAGCTTGTATTTTATTTATTTATTTTTTTTAAGTTTTCCTTGTTGAGATATAGTTAGAATATTAGTTTTATATACCTTTATTTAATGTGCATTTTATCAACAAAAAAATAAAACTATTAAAGTAGAATAATTACTATATTAGGAAAATAATATTAAATTTTATTTTTCTAACATTATTAATTGATTCTGTAAAAATTGAAAAAGTTTTAGGCCCTATTGGGAGGAACAGGAACAAGAAACCAAACATATACAATTACAAACGTTAAGGAGTTCCTCTAGTGTCAGTACCAAATCATGAGACGTGATATATCCATGAAATAAAACTAAAATATCTGAACCGCAACATATCAGATTATCTATCGTAGAATTTCAAGTACAAACATTATTTCTCTACTATAATGGCCGGATGCAAAAGTAACAGCTTCTGCATCTATCCTCTCATACCTCTACTTCTAGTCTTCTAGATATAGTCACAACAGTAGAAGAGTAAGATACATCAAAGGGCTGCTTATTTGCACTTCTTCATAGCAGGAACTTCTCATTTGAGCAGTATACTACTGAAGCTATTCCACTATCAACAAGTTGTTCTGCATCAAGCCTTCACCAACAGTTGGAAATTCTGGTGATAGTTGCCACTCTCCATCTACTAGGAACTTGATTTCATACCTTAAGAACAATAAAAGTAAATGAACTTGACTTCAGGACTAGTTTTAAGCAAAAATGGGGGTTCGATATCTATCATCCTAAGTTTTAAGATGATGTGGTTAAACATGGTATCAAAATTCTAGAGGTTCAAGTCGGGTGATCTATTTATGAAATTTGCATGTTTTAGATCTTTTATTAGGGGGGAAAATAAAAGGGATGATTCTGACCAGTAATCTCAGTATGGGTTGTAACCAAACAAATAAATAAATGTCACCCCTCTTTAACATATTAAGCTTTCTAGTACAGCACACCAGAAATGAAATACTTTCAAGGAAAATTATTGATGACTTACGCAGCTGCTAAAAATGGTACCTTCCAGGTCTAAGCACTAATGTTGTTGTGAACATTGTGTAAGAACCAGTGTACTCTGGGGACAGGTGCTCTCCCTGAGTCCAGCCATCAAAGGATCCCATGACTTGCACACTCTTAACATGCATTTAGCAGGCATAACATCAATCCCAGTTATACTCAATGCTATAGAATTCTCCAAACAACATATTCTGATACTGGCAATAGTAACTAATTTACTTTGGCATAATTTCATAGGCATCACAGAACAATAAGGACCATTTTCTGGTGGACATGCTAAGCAGAACATAATTCAAAGCTTATGCAGCCTTTTTTAACAGTGAAAGTAATTTCAGTTTTTTGGAACATTCTGAGTTACTTATGGTCTACACTGTTCCTGTCTTTGAAAATTAAGATCTGCTAAGGCTCAAGAAATCGAGAGGTGAGAAAATTCAACAATGTAGCAGGTTTGCTTGCAGACATGGTGTTATTGGGAATTCAAAATCCAACAGGATACAGACACACACACGCGCCCACACATATGTGTGTGTATATATATATATATTGTTGATGCACAATGGAACATAATTTGCAGCTTGTGAACATTGAATTGCTGATTTAAGTTATTGTCCGTTCAGATGATCATGAAAATTCCATATCATGCATTTCTTTGGTCTAGAGATGATAATAATTTATGAAAATGTGTATAACAAACCAGTTCTTTTCTCCTTTTTACCTCTGCTACTCCTGACCAGAACAAAGGAACCTCCTTGGGTTCTGCAGCATCCACATCCTTTATCTGTTCCCTCAATTTTTCTTGAACAGCTTTTGCCATGGTGAACATCATACAACACGAAAGAACAAAGAAATTGTTTTTAGCAGAGAAAAGCCCATCAAATAACTAGTTCTTTTGTCATGTAAAATACAGTACGAATATAGTATAGATTACAACATCTCAGCCAAGCCAGTTGAGCATGTCTGTCAAATCTTTATTACTATTTCATGTCTTCCTTTTCTATTCTTCTGTTTTACTTTTCTGTTTGTATTTTATTCATTGTGAAACAACACAGCATAGCATAAACTAACCCACTTATGAACATCATGGTCGTCCATCTTTTCTACTACATTTTCATACTAATCTGTTATATTATACTTATGACCTCTGTGGGAGAGGGAAGTGAGCTGTTTGTATTTTGCTAGAGGTATCTGTTTGAGCCATTTTATTCTATTCAAAATTTAAAATAAGATTGTGAAATTGGAAGATGGAAGTTTCTACTTTATGTTTTTTAAGCTTGAAGGAAAATGTTCACCTCTTACCTACCATATGAGACACAAATGCATCCTTAGAAAATGGAAAAAAAGTTAATTCAAGGTCAAATCTAAGAAATTAAATACTTTCCGTACCTTCTAGTCGTGATAGAAGGTGAGACTGAATGTATTTCCCATTAATCTTTCTCGAATCAGCTGGAATATTGTTATTAGCAATTTCTTCTGCCAAACTAACCAGAGCCTGCAGAAAAAGATAATAGCTTACTTTTCTTACACTCATAAATAGCCAACTTATCTCCTCAACGACTAGAGTTCAGAGCTCAGAGAAATAATTATTACAGAATAAGGAAACCTGAAACTCAAATTCGATAATAGCAAGATCCCTTTTGAAAGTGACCAATGAGTTCTCCGTTACTTGTAACTGTAGAGAAATATATCATACAAGAATCAATGACTATTATTGGTAAAACAATGAGCTGATGGACAGCATTTAACATGTCATGTGCAGGCATAAAAGAACTCTTGTATACAATAACGGTATTCCCAATTCCCAACATATCACGAACAAGAAAGGGTGAGTGACAAAAATATTATTAGGGTTATAAAATAGTTGATTACCTTAGAAGTTCAGAAATGGTTTTGGATCTAACGAAAAAGCAAAGACAAATTCCACACATATGACTGAAGTCCAATCAAAATAAGGTTTAGCTTCTTCCGGGTAACATTGTTGTTACCTTTTCTATGAATATAGAATACACCATATAATTGGCAAAATTCACAAGCTTGATAGGTGGGATTTGTCAGGAGTTATGTCTTTCCTCCATTTGCCATCAAAATACACTCAAGCATTTGTGCCACATATGATACTTTCCAACATTAGCTAGATTAATTGCAGATCCAGTATTTGAACAAGAGAAGGCTAAATAATATTTTATAGGTAAGCATTATATTTATGTTTGGAATCACAAAATCAAAATTTTTCCTTTTACTTCTACCTTTTCCCCCATCCATTTTATTCATGGTTAATTGGCTACATATGTAGAGCAGAAAAAAGATGATACAACTTGGTAGAGGAAGCAGCACGTACACCTTCTGATCTACTATTGCTCTCAATAAATTTTAATTATCATCTGGTTAGGTTACTACTTAGTATTTCTATTTTCTTACTCGAAATCAAAGTATTCCAATTTCCAGAAAGGTACATGGTAAATCAAAAATGAAATTTTTCAATCAGACGTTTCTTCATAATTCTTACACAAAAAAAGAGAGGTCTCATTTGAATTCCTGCTGTCCATTTTGTCATGACATGGATATGGAAATTAGCCCCAATGAGCCCTTTGCAGAAAAAGGAGCAAAGGCCATAAGTAACTCCGAGAGGTCAGACGCCTAAATATCCAAATCCAATAATATTTTATTCAAGTTGACATAGCTTTCAAATACAGATAAACTATTCCAACACCTGTTACAGGACATAGTCATAGACACTTTACGATAGATTGGTTGTAAATACTCTATTAAAATTAGTTTAGGCCTTCTTCTGACATTCCAACGATGTTCTTTAGATCATAGCTAACACAATAAAGATAATTAACACACCTGACGCTTCAAGAACCGATTCTGTTGATTTGCTTCACTCAGTTTCTTCATAAGCTTTGACCTTTCAGAATCAGCAAGCAATACCTTAAGCTAGTAAGAAACAAAGATATTAGCTCTGTTACATAAAGCATCACCCAAGAATACCATATTAAAAAAAATAATTTAAAAAAATAATAATAATGATAGCACACTAGAATAGGATTGTAATGAATTCACATTTCCCTTATCTCCTTAACTAGTTAACTGATTGGACGATAAACTTTACCTCTTCACTACTTAAAGGCCGTTGCTCATCCTCAGGTGAATCGTCAGACTCAGACTCCTCATCCTTCAGGAAATGCTTTGATTGTATTGATGAGAACTCCTCCTCCAAACTAACCGGCTCGCAGTATACTCTACAAGATACATGGTGCTTAGAACTTGTCCAAAGTGAAACTCCATTCGGTTTTATCAGTCTCTGGTGAGCCACTCCAGAACTCCAACCAGCAATATTACCCTGAACTCTATCAACACTTCTTCTTTTTTATCCTGCCATTTAGCATAAACAATTAACGGAGTCAGACTCAACATTCTAGAATCTGGCACAAACCAAATAGAAACAAAATTGAAAAAGCAAAGGGCATCTTTGCAGTCTAAAGACAATGAACACATCAAGACGGAATTCACGTTAACCTAAGACAGCCAACTGTAAATAAAAGAACATTAATAATACAGAATTTCTAATGCTAGAGGACAACTCACCTTGTGAAGACTGTTTTCCCCGCAGTACTTAAGATATTACATTCCATATTCCAGGAGTTCCTGCGGCAAAAGGAAAAAGTAAGTCAGTAAACAAAAGGTTTACGGCTTCCAATTTCCAATTTCCAATTTTCATTCAGGCAATTAATCAAACACATTGAAAATAGCGTCTCCATCAACCAAAACAGAAGAACTACAGCAATAGAGCATATTTAAACACTTCAATAAATTGATAGAGATCATGAAACTAACTGTGTTTCAAGGGATTGAAGAGAAAATCAAGAACAAAAAGTGATCTTGGAACTGCTGGTTGTCGCCTTGTGTTTCGGTGTGCTGATTCAAGAGTGCGAGACAGAGAAGCAGCAACAATAGTGTAATGACACGTTGCCGGTCCTAATGTTGCCACGTGTAAATATTTGGGATTATTCAGACCGAAACGGGCCTAGTGTAAATATGAAAATCATTGGGCTATCTCCTTGTGAAACCTCACATTTGAGGGAAATTTTGGTGTAAGTAGATTCATCTGTAATTATTGAAAATCTTCAAGCACATCTTAGAGTTATTGTTACAATATCTCCTATCATATGTACATGTATTGATAAACACTACTTATATTTCAAATCTATGTGATGTGCATCAATACATGCCACATGGGTTAGAAGGTGTTGTAACAGCACCTCCGGGAAGTGTTTGAACATTACCGTTGTAATTAATTGAAAAAATACTATCAATTGTAATTATTTAGGTCTTTGTAGCTGTTTTTGAAAAAAAATTACAAAAATACTTCCTCTATATTTTTTAATATAATATACATTGAAAATACAAGAATTTTATTTTGCTCACGCATACATGCTATTATGCATGTGTGTAACACATGGCACATATCTAAGCTACAAGTATAGGGTACTTGTAACTTAGATATTTGACACATATATACGCATGCATAATAATATCATGCAAGCGTATAGACAAAATAAAATTCTTCATCGAAAATAATAAAAAAAATTGAAATCAATTAGAGAAAATTAATTACAACCGTTTCTCTCCCATCCAAAAAATAACCGTCAACCTTAATTCTAAACATAATTATCGTCAATTAATTACATATTTATCATGATATTCTAAAAATAAGAATCTTAAAAAATAAAATAAAATAAAATAATAAGACTCCTACCTAATTAAAACTCTTTTATTCTCTTTCATCTTTCATCTCTAATTGTCGTCATTTACATCCGTCCTCTCCCATCTCTCAATTATAATATATATTAACACTCAATGTAATAAATTACATAAATATATAACATTTGATGTAATAAATTATACAAATATATAACACTCTTACCTAATATATTATCAAAATATATATTTCCGAAATATATAATTTGATAATATATTAACACTCGATGTAATAAATTACATAAATATATTACTCAGTATAATACATTACAAAATACATTATATAGTCTACTGCAATGTAGTTTTGTATTTCTGTTATAAAATTACCGAAACTTATATAGTCTAATACATTTGTATCGCCGTTATACAATTACTGAAACCTTTCAATACCGGCCGGAACTAATAGAGTTTTTATCCTCTCAATCACCACTAGAAACAACCAAAAGCGAACAAAATCGGCAACACGGAATGAGATACAAAAAATGAGGTTTTTTTGTAGATAATCGTCTATAAGAATGAGAAGCAAGAGGAATTCGGTTAGAGTTGTTCAAAGTCTTCAACACCAACTACAAAAAACGGCGATGATTTATTCGGAGGGGACACCGGACATTCACACAGAAAGAGGAGGAAGAAACCATATTGAACCAAAATTGAGATTCCTTGAAATTGGGGATTGAATGACAGATACAGTTATTAACAGAGATATTATATATTTTTTAATTAATAACTATAAAAAATTAATAAATAAATTATTAAAAAGGTAAGAAACCAATTAGATATATCTTGAAACCGTATTTTCCCAATTAAAATATAAGTGTGGTATTAATCTAATTAATTGGGTCAACGGGAGGTTATGGGCTAATTTCCACTACATTTTACCCAAAACTTTTTGAGGAAATTAAAAGTGTTTGGTTAGACCACTGGATTATAATCTGCTACAGGACATCATGTCATTAGTTTTACATTTTTCAAAAAGTTAAAAAGTAAAAGTCAAGCCGCAATTGTTTACTTTTTACAAAAAGCAACTAATAAAATAATACAACGTAACAGATTATAATCTAACTAAATAATCTAATAGTTACCAAATACTTTGTAGGAAAGTGTTTGGTAATAATTTGGATTATAATCTACTACGTAATATCATTTTATTGATTGTTTTTTTAAAAAGTAAACAATTACAGTTTGACTTTTACTTTTTGACTTTTTGAAAAAAGTAAAACCAATAAAATGATGACGTGTGACAGATTATATCAGTTGCCAAATACCCTGTAGATAAAATACATTACATTTGTTCATGTACCCATTTTTTCATCCGTTTCATTACTATTTGTAGAAATGTCTTTTATATTGTAATTTTACCCATATATGTGTGTGTATATATATATTATATATTATTATATATGTACATATATATATATATATTATATATTTAATATGCATATACATTGTATCATTAATATATAAATGTATTCTCTTGGTTACTGTTCTTCGTAACCGTGTCTTTACAAATTTTCCCTTGCTATTAAACCAGTTTATTTACCGTCGTAGCTCTATTCATTTAGGTGCCATGTTTTCTCTCTTTTCTCCCTGATTTTCGAACTGTAGCTGCTGTGAGCTCTCTCTCTCCCGAAGCTTCTTCTCAATTGATTTCTCAGTTTTACTGTTTGTAATCTATCTTCGCATTTGATCCTTGTTGTTTTCCAGTTTTACAAAGAGATAGTAGATCAAATGCAGGAAAGACGTTCATTCTCTTCGATCCATTCATCTGGCCAGTCATCATCCCCTTTGTTTGTTATCGATTCCTATCTCCATGATCCAACCATAGTGTTTGGAGGTAATCTTTTTTATTCTTTTCCTGTTTTCGTTTTTTATGTTTCTATTGAAAAATTTCTTTGTATTTGTGTTTCTTTCTTTTTTTTTCTTTTAATTTTTCTATAGATTTTGGTTCTTCTTCTTTTTTTTTAGTGGTTTAAATTGGATAAATTGACTAACTGAATAATAATAGCATACATTATATCAATGCATTTCCTCAACTTTATTTTCCTTAGTCAGGATCTACCAAATTTGAATTTTCTCCTCTTGAATGTGAAATAGTAGTGCCATCTTGGGTTGCCAAGAATACAAGTCGGTTACCTATTTCCTCCTCCCTCTTTGGTCCTCAAAAGTTATACCCGTTTTCCCCTATCTATTATTTGAAAATGGGTTTTCTTTTCCCTTCGCCTTTAAGTGCTTTTAAAAAGTTTAAAAAGTTTGAAAATGGGTTTGTCTTTTCCCTTTGGCGTATTCAAAAATGATTCTTTACATAAAAACTACCATTTTATAATAATATTTTAAAAAATACCCTTAGATTGAAAGTAATTGCAAAAATACCATTTTCTATTTCAAAACTACCATAAACCAATTTTTATTAAAATTTAATTTTTTATTAATTATAATTTTTTATAAATTATAGTTATAATAATAATTACTTAAATATAAATTTTTTCGATAAAAAATAATCATCTTTATGTACTGCCAACAACACTTTTAATTCGGAACCACCGTCAACTGCCAACATCGCCATGCCGCAAACAAAGTTACAATGTTACCATTCACAAAACAAATGTTACCAC
Organism: Nyctanthes arbor-tristis; assembly: GCA_963692815.1. NCBI lineage: Eukaryota > Viridiplantae > Streptophyta > Magnoliopsida > Lamiales > Oleaceae > Nyctanthes > Nyctanthes arbor-tristis. The sequence continues at coordinate 15,828 of CAVNYN010221923.1, forward strand.
TCGGATAAATATCACATTAATAATAAAAAATGTAATAAATCTGTAAAAAAATAGGTGTGTTTAGTCTAGCCGACGCCACTGCTCGCAAAAAAAAGTATACAAATATGGTGGTGAGGCGCGCGGTGGGTGGCAGTAGGTTGTGGTAATAGGGCGCGCGGCAGCGGCAGTTGGTTTGAGATGGAACTCAGGTTTTATATGTGTGTGTATATATATAGACAAAATCTAGGGTAATAAATAAATATAAACTAATAATAAAATTTAAAATAAAAATACTTTAATTATTATAAGCAATGGTAAAAATAAAAAAGGCTATGAAAATACAAAAACATGAAAAAATAAAAAAAAAAAGAAAGAAAAAATGGAGTGTCATAAATACAATTTAATAGAGTAAAATAGCAATTATTGTATGTGAGTGGTGCGTAATTGATATAACAATAAAAAAAAGGTGTATATCTTTTAATTTCCTCTAAAAGCTTTGATAAATGATAGGTAGGGGAAATATCATGACTTAAGAAAATACAAAATACAAACATACAAAAAATATAAATACAATCTGTATCATTATATAAGCAACTACATAAACTATTTGTTTAAATATAATAATTATTATATCCCAAAAAAAAAGAAAAAATAAAATATAACGGTCACTTACAAAATTACAGCACGGTTGATTATTTGACATGATTTGTGCATGTAGACAGTGGCGGATTCAGGAATTTAGGTCACATAGGCTGTAAATTAATAAAGTCAATACAATAAATTCATATAAAACAAAAGGTCTTTTTTTATTTATTTAATTTGAAGTTGTCCCCGACGTGGTTTTGAAATAGAAAATTCATCTACAAGAGAATCTAAATCTATTTTCTCAACAAGTTCCCTTTCGATATTTTGTACCAAACAATCAACAAGAAAGTCATCCTCCATTTTGTTAAGCACTTTTGTCTTCACATGTTTCATTACTGAAAAGGCCAACTCTGTAGTCGCAGTAGAAACAGGTAAAGTCAATATAAGACGGATTAACTTAGTCAGCATAATGTAGGTTTCTGATTTTTCCCATCTCAGTCAAAACACGACATAACTCAACAAGTGTAGATACTTGAAACCGAGGATCACTCTTCATATCTAGCTCATAAAATTTCAACTTAGATTTCAAAGCACGAACATCTTGATCTGAAAAATCTTCAAGATAGAATTTTGCCGTAAGTTTGCAAATATCATCACTACTAACTTAGTGTTTGGTTGGACCACTAGATTATAATCTGGATTATAATATGTCACACGGCATCATTTTATTGGTTTCATTTTTTTCAAAAAGTCAAAAAATAAAAGTTAAACCGCAATTGTTTACCTTTTACAGAAAAACAATCAATCAAATGATGCCACGTAGCAGATTATAATCTAACCAAATAATCTACTAGTTGCCAAACACTTAAAATGATTCAAATGAATTTCTAGGATCCAAAGCTGCACTGAGAGAAAGAAGCTCAATTGATCTATCATTGAATTTTGTATCCAACTCCATGATGACAAAATCTATTGTTTCATTAAAGACATTAAAGTGATAATAATGCTCCACCGTAATTTGGTCACGAGAACGACAAGGACCAACCTTATACATGGAATCAAAGTCAGGTATGGCAATATCATTTTTTGAGTAAAAGCTTTTCACTTTTTGAAAGAATTCTTCCCAACCATCATCTCTCAATTTTTGAAGAAGCTCTCTTGTCATAGAAACAAATTTTACAGCAAACAAGATATCTTGAGATTTCCTTTGAAGCGTTTGACAAAGAACATCCGTAGTTCTCATAATCTTATTTAACAAAAGCAAGCTGAACACAAATTCAAAACATTTCATTTGCAGGTAAGCACCAACACTTTCTGCTAGTGGCAAAGGGATGTGGGGGCCTATGGGGCACTGGCCCTCCATAAACATGGAATTACATTTTTTTTTTTAATTTTAATATTATGTTTTTGTAGTTGTTGTATACCAAATTAGTAAACTGAGATTTCTAAATGACAATTCTTATGATTAATTAATGTTAACACAGATTAGTTAGTATTTCACTTTTTTTTAATACAATGGAGATATAGGGGAGGGAAGGGGAAGGGCATGTGTGGTTCGAACTTAAGACATCTCTCTCAAAACATGAAAACCTAGCCACTAGAATACTTGTTCGAACTATAAGTAACTAGTATTCTTAGATTAGTAAAAAATTAAATCGTAAAAATAATATAAAATTTATTGATATATTAGATCCATAATGAGCATGTTTTAGAAGTATCATTTTTTTCAATAAAGTATACAATAAAAACAATTAACTTTTTGATGTTATCATAGTACATGTTATACAAAATTTTTTTAGTTAAATTGTGCCCCTACTCGATCGGCTTCCTGTGCTCTTCCGATCTCTTTCTCCTTGAGACCTTCATTTCGGCAAATGGACACTAAGATAGTCAAATACCTTACAAATTGCATTGTACATGCCTATCAAACTCTTTATAGACTTATAATGAGAACTCCAACGAGTAGCTCCAGATCTTTGCAAATTACCTATTTGATTAGCCCCCACTTCATGACTCACGTTCTCCAATAGCCAACATACTCTGAACCTCTTCCCTTTGAGCAGTTTGCAACTCATTCACACATTTAGGAGAAGAAGTGACATATTGATAATGTTGTCTAAATGAGAAAAGAATTGTCAAATCACATGAACATCTTTAGCTGCAGAAACCAATGTCAACTATATCCTATGGGCAAAACAGTGCACATAATATGCATAAGGACACTCTTGAAGAAATAATGCTTAAAGCCCATTCCAAGCACCTCGCATATTACTGGCACCATTATATCCTTGACCTCTCATTCTTTTCACTTGAAGTTCATTGTGAGTAAAAATATCAGATATCTTTTTTTTTTTTTTTTTGAAGATTTGTGGATGTGGTATCACTCACAGGTTTAATATGAAAGAAGTGCTCTATCAATATACCTGAATCATTTACAAACCTCAAAATAATTGCCATTTGCTCTTTCTTAAATGCATCTTGCACTTCATCAACAAGAATACAGAAGCATTTATCCCCAACTTCTTCACGAATCATTCAGCGAATCTCTACTTGTATGCTTGGAGCAATGTATTGTGCATTCTCTGGTGCATTTTCAAGTACAACTTTACCAATTTCTGGATTTGATTCAGCCACAAACTTTATCATCTCAAGAAAATTTCTACGATTCGATGAAGATAAAGATTCGTTATGACCTTTAAAGGCACAACCATGAAGTGCTAGCCATCGAACACATCGAAATGAAGTCTTTACTCGCAAACGGCGTCTCTCAATTTCTTCTCTTGATATAGTATACATTATCTTATCAATATGTTGTGTAGGTTTCGTCAAATCTTTTCCTCTTCTCTCACACATCTTATGATGAGATGAACCACCATGAGTAAGAAATACATATTTTGATCCATCATTAACCCTTTTCCATTTGCTATATCCTGTGGTGACCAATGTTGAAGCTCTTGAAGGATTACTATCATTTTGAAAAAGAAAGGAATAAAAACAATAGGCTTTATTTGTCATAAGAGAATACTCCAACCAAGGAAATTGACTGAACCATTTTTTTTGAAATCGACGAGCTTGAGATTTTTCTTCTGTCCTTGGGTACTCCATAAGATTTGGCTGATAAAGTCTGAGTTTCAAATATCTAGCTCTAATCTCATCCCTCAAATTAATAGAATATTCGTATAATGGCTTTCTGATTCTCGGATCCCGTATAATGGTAGTAGATGTTTCAACTTCAAAAGTTGAGGAAGAAGGATGTGTAGTTTTAGGAGATGGAATTTGTGTACTTTGATTACTAGGAATCGAAAAATTCTACTATGAAGGAATTGGAAGACTTTGTTCAATAGGAATTGGAATTTGCTCTATATGAGTTGAAAGAATTTGCACTGGAATTGAAGGTTGACCTTGGATTTCATCAACATTTGTATTTTGATTAGATTGATCTACCTTAAAAAAGAAGGAATATAAATTCCTATTTTTCTTGTTAGGTGGTTGTCCTTACATTTGTAAATTTTAGAAGTCAACCAAAAAAAATGGAACACAATATATCAATAATCTAACAAAAAACATATAGTCTAAATCATTGAATGACTCAACTATAATTCAATACTTTTTCCACTAAGGCAAAATAATGCAAAACAACTCATAAACTCATGTAGCCACAAGACAACCAAGATTCAAATAAATACCCGGCAATGATTGAAAAAATTAATTAATTTACCAACAATGCAACAAATATTAACTAGCGAGTTAACGGTACTAACCTTACGTTTGTAATGAGGGAATCAAATTAGACATCATCTTTAATCTTTTGTACACTTTACTAAAGCCTAAAATACAAATAAATAAATAACTAACTAAATGACAATTCAAAATCTTACACATAAGAGAACAATTAAAAATTATAATCTCAATTCTCATATTCCAAATATATAGGCTATTGTTACATTATCATGCTAATGGCTAACTAACGAGAAAGGAACCCAAACAAATAGCCAAAAAGTAAATATTTTCTATACATAAATTTCCATACGACTTATAAGTAAATTCCAGTTACACATGAGAATATGATATTGGAAAACAAGAGCAGAGCTAACCATAGTACTAACTACTAAAAGTTGGGAAACAAAATTTAGACTACAAAATACAAGTTAAAACATTCTTTAATCACAATCATATTACTGTGAGTATGTGAAAACATTCATGAATCGTGAAACACAATTGCTGAATTGCACAAATGCATAAGCACAATCATATTACATTATTATTACTGTCGATGCCTCATTTAAACAAAAAGTCAAAAACTATAAGTATTCAGTTGTATTAACTATTAATTCAAATAAATAATCACAACCAAATTAGTTTTAACTATAAACAAACAGGGAAAATGACCGAACTCATCTTACCGTTCAAATATAGTGACCTGGTCTGCACCACAGATATGCATCCGCTTGTGCATGCAGTTGTACATGACTCTATTTTATTATTATTATTTTTTTTTATCAAACTTTATTTTATTTAATTTAAAGGTTTAGATTAAAGGTGAATGAGTGTTTGATTTTTACTACGGTAATTTTCACTTTTGGTCCCCAAACGTTCAACTTTGACACAATTTTGTCACTGTTCTTAGTTTTTCTTCCATTTTGTCCTTAGTCTTTGAATTTCGATACAATTTTGTCCAATTCTTTGTTTTTCCTCTATTGTATCCCCAATCATTCATAAATTCATGTATTTTGTCCCTTTCGTCAAATTTTCCATTAAAACGGCATAATAATAATGGGCAAAATGGGAATAAATTTTGATTAATTTCACTCTACGTTCCCAACCTCACTTTAATACAATTTTGTCCTTATTCTTTTTTCCATGATTTATTCTCAACTTAAATATATTCTTGCATTACTTCCCAATATCCAATTCTATCAATTATATTTAATTGATTAGATGTTTAGTATTCTATTGGTTAAATCATAAATGTATAATTGTGTTGTTGAAAGAACGTTGTCATATATATTCTTAAATAAGATGTTTAATAGAAGCTTTTAAGCTAGATTTTTGTTATCTATTAATTTGGTATTTTAGGCATATGTGGGTGTTAGAGGTATTTAATTAGATTTTTATGTTAGGTATTTAACCAGATTTGATTTCTAATGTTCAATAGGATTTTACCATCACATTTGTTTGCAAAATCCCCATGAACATTAGAAATCAAACGTGACTAAATACATGTAACACCACATATATGGTAAAAAAATACTAAATTAATAGTTAACCAAAAATCTAACTAAAAAATACCAATTAAACAACTGATTTAGGAATATACATTAGCACAACATAATTTCAATAACATAATTGAACATTTAACCAAAATAATACCAATTAGATATCTAACTAATTAAACATAGCTGATAGAATTTGATACTGGGAACGTAATGCTTAAATATATGAAAGTTGAGAATAAAGTTCAAAAAAAAAAAAAACACACACACACACAAATGGGACAAAATTGTGTCAACATTGAAAATTTGTGGACATAGAGTAAAATTACCCAAATTTTATTCACATTTTACCCCTTACTAGCATGCCGTTTTAATGGAAATCTTTATATAAGCAGCGACAAAACGAGTGGTTTTATGAAAGATTGGGGACAAAATAGAGGAAAAACAAAGAATGGGTACAAAATTATGTTGAAATTGAAAGATTAGGAAAAAATGAGGGAAAAAGAGCGAATATAGATAACATTGTGTCAAAGTTGAAAGTTTAGAGATGAAAAGTGAAAGCTACCCCTTTTTTATGACTTCCCGTATCATTGATTGCAAAAAATTTAATTACAATCATACATTTCAAAATTTTCATTAAAGGTTCCTTTGGCAACCATGTATAATTAAGGTTTTTCAATAATTTTCTAACGTTCATATCGGTGTTGTTGTGACACTCAATTTCTCACGTGAGCGGGTGCACACACACACCACATCATATATGGGTGTCATAAGGTTATCCATGTGAGTATTTTTTTTCCTTTTTTTTTTTTTTTGGGGAAAAAGTCATCCATATGGGTGTTAGTTGGAATATTTTCGTAGGTTTCTATAAATGGATTTAAAAATTTTAATTTTATATGCAAGTTTGAAATATAGGGTGCTTTAGGTAAAAGGGTCAAAACTAGACTAGGCTTTCAGCAATACACCATAGAATGAATAAATAGCATAAATACACTTTTCATCTCAGGAATAAGTAGCCTATTATTGAGAACAAATTATACAGCCAAAATAAAAAAAAATAATTGCAATTATTAATTATTAATTAATCCACCAACATCCTCAGATATAATAATCTAATAGAATGCAGTTAGAAGATCAAATTTGTTGGGATCACATACATTATCAACACGAATTTCAAAATCCACCGAATTTGAAAATCTATCTGGCCAATTCAAATACAATTATATATACAATAGGGAATTGAATATCAAAATTTTCAATTATGATACATAATTAACGTCCACTCATCCCTTTGAAGAAATATTAACGTGAAGACCCTCTTCTTCATCACTCAGTCTTAAGGTATGTGGTAGTATTATGTTACCTTCAATCTTTAAAATCATTGGATTATTCCATGTTGAGATGCTGTGAAAACCCGCTTCAATGTTGAGAAGACATGGCTATTAGTTTTGACACTGATCTTTCCCTTATAACAACGCTCCTTCGACAAAAAGTACTCACCAATCTATTAAAATGAAACATAAACAAATAAGTACCGCATTACTTAAACAAAATAGGTTAGACTGTATACATTGTAATTCAGTCCCAACAGACAATGTAGTAACTGGTGTAAAACTTAGTGGTGAAGGGAGGGACATAGTGACATGGAAAATGCTGTTAGGAATCATGAACTTAACAAATTGGCTTCCCATATCAACTACTCTCCCAACATAATGTATCATTTGATCCGGTCGTATCACATTGACGAGATGGCAGTTGTATCAAACATGTACCAGTATCATATGAACGAGACATCTCTACGCATCTATCAAACATAAAAAGGAACAATCACCACTTAAAAGGAACAATCACCACCTCAGCCCCAGCTAACAAGTTGAATCCCTAACAAGTACAGGAATAAAATGGCATCTGACTGAGATAAGAGGAAGAGAGACAACTTTCAAAGAGTCTCATCCAATTAATTATAATTGACATAAGCAAGAATATGTACACATGTATAATCCTTATTAATTTATTATTTTAATGAAGAGTGAGCCTATAATCCTTCTAGAGAAAAGGTAATGTCCTAATAGCGCAGTTAGATAATGATAAAAATGAAAACACAGAGGAGAGAGACATTATTAATTAATTAATGAAAATAAATCCAAAAATAATTAACTCCAATTATCATTATTAATTAAGCAAATAACATATTCAACTAACTAAAAAGAAGCTATTAACTCAGGATAATTTTACATGATTTAAATTTTAAATTCAAAAATGTACAGATAGATATCATAGACGTGATCTATAGAATATTACGTGAAAGTTTAAAAAAGAACATTCAGATAATGTTTATATAATAAATTTAATATATTAAATAATTCAAAAACCCCAAACATAATTAAAAATAATAAAAAAAATACCGCTTAAAAAATGGGTGCAAACATGCAACCTTTAAATGCAAATCCGCAAAATAAACAAAATTAAGGTATTTGTGCAATTTATTGAAAAAACAGGGTGTTATATCTAAATTTCCCTTGAAATATATGTTAATACCCAACAAACGCTCAGTTTTTCTAAGAAACCCAGCAGGGTTTATTTAAGGAACCCAGCATCCCACCTGGCAGCCAACACGTCAGCTAGCTAATTTCCCTCCTTTGCTTCGTTTGGTCCCCACACCAAAAAAAAAAAAAAAGACACTACAGTATTGCAGAACTTTCTAGCCCCAACCTTCCTCTGATTCACTCTCTTTTCTCTCCCTCTCCATTTGCCAAGGTTTTGCATCTCCTGTCATAAGCCGGCACCGGAGCTTAGAAAGTTGGTGGAATCTCTTCACACCTCCAATTTCCGTCAAACCCAACCCCAGCAACCCCTTTCGGGACCGACACCCATATAAATAGTTGGCCGCTCGAGCAGATGAAAATCAAAGCACAAGCAGCTTAAAATGTAGGTGGAGCGAGTAAGTCGGGGCGGCGAGCTCCCTCTTCGCCGCTGGGTTTTCCCCATTGTTTCTCATTCCAAATCTAAGCATCTCATGGAGCTGAAACCAACAATGTCTTGCTGAAGATATTTCAAGGTAACTGTTAGAATTATTTTATGAATGAAATGTTTCTCAAGAAGCACGTTTAGGAAAAGAAAAAATAGAATCAGAACGCTCCTGGGTTTTATAGAAAAATTGTGGAAAGAAATGAATAATATGTTGCACATTATATAGATATTAACCAGCAATTGATTTGGCTAATTTTATAAAAAACCATTATTGTGGCAAGAAACTAACTGCAACGTATCGTTGCATTAAGATTGCCATGCCCTTAGTGATTATATTAACGTTAATGGGGTGTTCTTGGTAATAATAATTAATGTTTTTCGTTCGCATTGTGCATAGAGCTGGTTTGTGGAAAATATTACAGACCGTGACAATCCCCAACCTGGCAAAATGGTTATATGTAAGATTCAAGTTACGATTCAATATATGTATTACTCTATTGTGTTTTAAAAACAAAAAATCCTAATTAATACGTTGCACATTAATGTATTTGGTTAATCATGGCAAAAGATGGTGTACAAGGAAGTTCCTATACTAAATGTCTTCATGGAACCGGGAGCGGCTAAATGAAGCGGAAAAGATAGGATGGCAATAATAATTAGTGAGATTGGGAGTTGGGCATTTTGTAATATATTCTTCACTATAACAGAAAAGACAATAAAAATGAGGAATACACGTCGATTTGCTCAAAAACCGACGTGCAAAGAAAAGGTGGTGGCATTTTTGAAAATTTCGACAACACAATTCACATCGGTTTCTACTAGAAACCGACACAACCGACGCCCAATGTCATATTAAAAAATTTAAATTTTGACTGTGTGACAATGGAACCGATGCCCATTGTCTTCAATTTCAAAACTTTTGAAATTTTTGATGATAATGGGCGTCGGTTCCTTGTGGAACCGAGCCCATTGTCTACAATTTCAATATATTTGAAATTTCAAAATTTCAAAAATTTTGAAATTGAAGACAAAAAGCTTCGATTCCTCGTCATGCAACTTCACGCCGAAATTTGAATTATTCAAATGAATTTGAATTTGCATGACAATGGAGGAACTTACGCCTAATGTAATACGGCTATTATTTATAGCCACAAACACGTGTATTATTCTATCTTCTGCTTTCATCGTCTTCATTTTATGGTTGGGGATAGTTTTTCAGCCTTTTTTCTAGGTAAGTTAAATTACACACACTTTGCCTTTTGAAACCCACTTCTCTTTTTCACTCTCCAAATCATTTTTCTATTATATTACATATGTATATAACTTTGTGTAAATACCCATAGAAGAAAATGCGTGTATAATAATATATGGACATTTGCTTTCAAATTAGATACTTCTTTAGAATTATGTTTTGGGTTTTCTTTTTATTTTTTGGTTTCTTTTCTGGGAATCTATGTGTTTACGAATGAGATATTTTGGGTTTTTTTGTTTACATGTTAAGAAGATGAATTTTTGAAATGTTTTGGGTTTTTAGTTGCTTTTAAGTGTTCTTTGCGTCTTGTGGTCTTGAAATTGGAGAAATTGTGGAAGGAATATGTGGGTATTATTGGAATTAATCTCTCTCGCATATGTGTGGTTTTTTTTTTTTTTAAATTGTCTTTAGGTTTCGGTTGTAGGACGCCTAAAGTATACAATAGGCGTCGGTTGTAACACTACAACCGACACCTATTGTTTATTTTATTTATTTATTTATTTTTAAAATTAACTTTAGGTGTCGATGTTTTTTAAACAACCGACGCCTATTGTGACTTTTAGGCGTCGCCCAACAACCGACGCGTATACCTTTACAATGTACGTCGCTCCCATAGGCGTCACCTTCAAAACACACGCCTAATCATCAATACAAACGACACCTATTGTGATATTTTGTAATAGTGCTTTATACTGTCAAATGGAACAAACTAAAGAAAATATTGCATTTGCCTCTCACATGAAATCCCAATTTTTTTTTTTCCCTTTCTGGCAATGCCAATTCTTAAGTTCTCAACCTTAGAGAAGCAAAAGAAAAGCAAAATTATAGTGGAAGCAAATCTAAAATGCTCTCAATCTTAGAGAATCAAGCGTTAAAACTAAGTGCTAATAGACTCTTTATTCAACATATTGGAGTATTGGACAATGCTATATACAAATATATATCAATAAATATATGTATATATATGTTTATTGATAAAATTATAATTTTACCATTTTATTTTGTCTTTCTTTTACTTTACCAACATCTTATCATTGATTAGTTAAGTGAAAAACACATCCTTAAACTAGAGTATTGGTACTTAGATAAAAATTGAGTTTGTATACACTAAGGTTGGAATTTAATTTGATGCTGAACATATGATTATGTGTTTAACATAAACTAAAAAGAAACACATGATTAGTTAAAGCTAGCAAACACATCCTTAAAGTAGAATATTGGTATTTAATTAAATGTTGAACAGTGGGTACTAAGGCTGGTATTTAAGTAGATGTTGAACACTAAGTTGGATATGTAAAGTAAATGGTTTGTAAAGCTATGCTTTAGTAGGTGACGAGAGAAATGAAATATATTATATGAAGTTTATTAAATGTCTGTTGGTTTTTACTGTATTGGGACGGTAGAAATCCATTAATGCTGACGGATAATATTACATCTTGTTGTCTCAGAAAGGAAAGCAATAAGAATTTTTTGATATCTTTTTTGTTTGCATATGTTACGGAGTATGGCACACACCAATTTTTTCCACCTCTCGGTTACTATTTTTGCTATTCGTTTTCCATATGTTTGATACTGATATTTACTTTTTCACCGTACCAGGTTGCTTTAGAATTTTGATGCAAACAAGAAGATTGGCAACTGTGCACGACATACCTGAGGTTGTTTTGCTTTTGTTCGGGTCGATAAGCATGCTTCCGTTAAATTTTGTAATTAGGGGATGTTATAACTTGTTCATATCAAGAAGCCTAAGTCTCGGTTTAGTGTTTCTCATATTGAATGGCGATGGGTGAGGCTATTATTTAATTCTTTTGGAAGTTAACATTTTCTTTGTGATGCTATGTACACCGTTGTAATTAGTGCAAGGTGGTTTAACCTATTGTAACAACTGTGTTTGCATAGAAACTTGGCCTCACATACTCGAATACTTCTAATTTTAAGCACCAAATATAATTAACGAGAGTTACATTTTCTCTTATTCACACTAACACTTTGGATGTGATATTGTTAAAAGGAAAGCAGTGAAACGGAAAATTTAAAAACAACACTTTGCCCCCCCAACCCACACCCCCTCCCCAAAAAAAAAAAAAAAAAAAAAGGAAAAAAGAAAAAGAAAAAATCAATCCAAGAAGATTGGCCGCATAAAAAAAAAAAAGGAGCCATATCTGGGTGGGGGTGGGGAAACAAAACTTGGGTTTTTAATTTTTTTATGTGGGGGCCAGTCTAAACAAAAGTGGAGAAAATAATGGCTGATGTGTTGCTGCCAAGTGGGATGCTGGGTTCCATAAAAGAAACCCAGCTGGGTTTCTTAGAAAACTGAACAAAAGCTACTTATTATATATTTAAAATTATTTTCACAATTTTATCAGTTTATTTATTTGCATACAGCCCGTGACCATTTCATCAGAAAATGAATGATCAGTGGGGAAAGATTTATTGTTTGACATTTAACTATCATCATTTAAGATCATCATTTTAGTAATGATTTTCCTTCAAAAAGAGTTAAGTGTAGTAATTATTTATTAGTTTGAGAGTAACATTATCTTCCTCTATATCCACGACACTGACCTTTTTGTTTGTTTTTTTTTTTTTTGGCAACCATCCACGACCCTGCCTTTGATATCACTTACATAGAATCAAGTTTTAACAGCTTAATTATTTCCCAAAAAATAAAAAAAAAAAAATTTAACATCTTAAAAAAATTGAGAGAGTTTGAACTTTTTATGGTGTTCGACAATTATAATTTATATAATATGAATATGAATGATCCAATCCATGAATCCATATACATATTTCCATTGGTGTAAAAGAACCAAATATGGTTGTGGAATTTGGAAGACATAAGTTGCCCCACATATTAATTTGAAATTATAAGTTCCCTATCGACTGTGTGGACATAACTTGGACAAAGGAAAAAATTGTTAGTTCACATTTTTGTCAACTACTAAACGTTCAGTGTCATTATGACACTAGACAAGTAAGGAAAAAATTGTTAGTTCACATTTTGGTCAACTACTAAACGTTCAGTGTCATTATGACACTAGACAAGTGGTGTGGTATAATGCTAGCCGTTGATATAACTTTGTAATGTGATGATGTGTTCATATCAGTGACCGATATTATACTACATCACTATCTGATAACGTTAATGTATCATTACTTGAAACCTACTACACATTTGACTCTATTGTTTTATTTGGAAATTTCCAAATTGATTTGGATGAAACTTATTTAAGAGCAATCCTAGGGGGACGTGAAAATGAGACATTATTAGGTGACATTCTCATATAGCACAGATTCATTGAGTGATGATTACATGGCTACTTTTTCATCAGTCAATACAAAAGTACCACATAAGAATGTCACCTAAGAAATGTCTTATTTCCATGTCTCACTAGAATTTCTCTTTATTTAATTTGTTTAGAAATAATCAAAACTTTTGTTCCCTAGCATTTAACTGAATAAGACAGCACATTAATGCTTGTTGTCAACTTATCTTTCTTTATCCCAAAATAAGATTGCAACAAGTAGTCTCGATCTCCCGTTTCAATCAATATGGAAGTTTTTCAAGTTTTTGAACCAAAATACCCTTTTTGGGGGGTATGACTGGAGCAAGTTAGCATAATCAGGCAAAATATATTTTATATATACACAAAATGAAGTCCAAAAATCTTAGTCATTGTTCAGACTGACTAAATGAATAAGACGACACCCTAATGCTTGTTGTCAACTTATTTTCCTTTATCCCAAAATAACCTTGCAACAAGTAGTCAAGATTCAAAAACTACCATTTCAATCGATACATAAATTTTAAGATTTTTGAACCAAAATGGACCTCAAAGTTACCATGATCAGGCAAAATATTTTTTTTATATGTACACAGAATGAGGTCTAAAAATCAGATCAAGTAATTTTTTTTTCTTTGTTTACAATCATATATTTTAAATTCGACACAATTTATTTCACATCATTATAATTTGAATCAAACACCTTTACTCGTATAAATCTTGGATTTTCCCTAAAATTTCATTGGCTAGTTTAACAATTAATTTTTCCGAATGAACATTGAAATTCTGCAAGGCGACAACAGAGTCCCATCAACAAAATTGAATAAACCAAAATATATAATAATAATTTAATTATATGTTAGTTACAGATTGAGGGCGGCCATATTGAACTCGGGTTATTAGTTTTATGTTACCACATATTGAGGTATTTTCTCGACCAATCAAAAATATACATAGAAACGTGTGGAGTAATTAATATGAACCAGTCATGCAGCCGTTGAGCCTGCAGATTTATTTATCCCTAGCTATTCCAAAAAATATGGACAAATCCGTGTAAATAAATATGTGTGTATATATGTACAAATAGACAAATACGATCATTTTTCTATTAAACAAGTGTTGGCTATTCTGTTTAAGACACTTTTTAAAATGTATATTACCTTTGCCTTATGAGAATCAGTATGCAACCATTAAATTATAATTCTTAATTGGAAAAAAATAAATCTAGTGCAATAAATTTTTGATAATAATAAATTCAATTATTATGATTTACTAATAAATAGTACAAAATAAATATATTTGTTGTCTTGAATTCAAATTTGAATTTCTTTCTTTCCCTTTAGAAAGTGAAATTTTAATATATAATAATAATTTAATTAACGTTGATGATTATCACTACTTTCAAACATTATTTTTTATTTTTTATTTTTTGAGGAAACATTATTTCTTTTTATTTTTAATATCTTTTTAAACACACAACTACAAGTACCTACTTATCGCTTATTTTTAATTGTTTATAGATTATATAAACTAGCTATGTTTATATTTTGAAATATAGTAAACACGTTTAACCTAAAATACCACTGTGCTGATTTTTGGTTGGTCGAGCATTTGCTGTTCTTTATATATATATTTGAGAAAGTTTTAAAGTTTCATGTCATTGGTATGATATTAGGTGTAACAACCTTTTTGCATTATAATAAAAGCCGACATTATCCTGTGATGTTCCGGCCCTTTGCGCTTTCGTTATTAGGATATGTTGATGAAACTAGAATCTAGAAATGACCCATGAATATAAGTAACCAAAATATTTTTCTAAAATAAATAAATAAAATGTTACATTTTAAAAGAAAAGAACACATAAAACACCATCCATTCATTCTAGGCTATGCCCAACCATTCGCACCATTTTCGTGCTACTTTTGCACTAAATTTGTACAAATCTTACATTATCTAAATAATCTATCTCCATGAATTATTATAGCAGTATTTTGTACATTTTCTCATTTTATTAATTTGTAATAATTATCTTAATTCGAAAATCAGTTTAAATTATGTACGTATATGTAGAAAATACGACGGAAATCCAGAAAATGAAGAAAAAATAATTAATTACACATAGGTACTTGAAATACTGCATTTTTCATTTATTTAAGGGTAAACTTCATGTATGGTCCCCAAGCTTTTTATTTTGTATCATTTGGGTTGTTATTCTTTTTTTTCAATACTGTGAAAATGGATGGCAAGATACCCCGATCCGACTGAATACCAAAGGTGTCCTGACCCGAACGGGACGAAAAAATGGCGGCCCGCAGGTTGGCGGGGTGGATTGGGGTGCGATCCGCCGAACTGCCACGGGTCACGGGGCGGAGCATATCAAGCTTGCCTCGATCAGCCCTGATCCATTTAATTAAAAAAAAATCTACAAAACCCCAATAATTCGGCGGAAGAAGGGAAGTCTCGAGAAGAAGCCAGCAATTGCCCCCAAATCCAATTCCCAAATGAAACCTCAAAAATTCATCTTCAAAGTTTGAAGAAATTACCCAAAAAAATAAAAAATAAAAATAAACGGGGCACCAAACGGGGCAGTTTGTTGCCCCGAACCGACCGGAACCCCGACCTGAACTGTCCGTACCCGAAATAGTCGGGGCAGTGGTTTGGGGCGTCAAATGATGCCCCGAACCCGACCGGTTGCCATCCCTAACTGTGAGTTACCAATCTTTCATAAATTCACATATATAATCCTTTTGGTCGGTTTCTATCTAATCTTGCAGTTAAATGCTAACCAGTTGACCTTTATGCCCTTATCTATTCTAAATATTTGAATTAAACATGGCAAAAAATGACAAACTTAATTACATTCAGGGTGTAAATGACAAATTTCCAATAGTTGTTTACCATTTAAAATGGAAAACTATAATTACTTCTTGCCTTCTATTCCAAGCCCTATGTTACCCATCCAGTGAAATTATCTCCCCACCAAAATAGCATCTAATGATGTGGTGTGAAATGAGATGCTATTTCCACAAGTTTGCTACTTTACCATTCACATTGTGCACGCTCTTCACACCCACATATAAAACAAATCATTTCTATTCATAAATAGATATAGTTTTTTAGGAAATAAATAGTTGAGATTTGTACCATATACGTGAGTTCTATAAAATATATGTAAATGTAATTAATTTGGACAGATTTTATTTTTAAATAAAAATGATTTGTTGACTTGCACGTTAATATGTTTCAAAATTTAATGTTCCAGAATGCACCTTGTGACTATATACAATAAAGTGGTTCTATTTTTGGGGTGGGAGCGTGTGGGGGAGGGCACCCTAGGTTGAGTTGTACTCAAACTTCCAAAACTTTCAATTCGATACCTAAATGTCTTGACTTGCTTTGCATTCATACACCTAAATTAACCAAGAATTCCTTGTGAACTAATTTTAATTTGAAATAAAATTTGGTCAAATAAATTACATACACATATATTTCATAGGACCTGCGTGCACTAAACAATCCCATCATTCATTCTCTTTCTTATTTCTCATTAAAATTTATTTGCTAACGGGCACTAAAACTTTCAATCTTTCGTAACCCATGTCTAGGTTATATATGTGTATATATTTATATATTCATATACATACATATTTATGTATGTTGCATCCAATCCATGTTTAGTTTAACGAACTGTTAACAAATCCAACCGTTTTAGTATACTACGTGACAATGAACAAATTCATTCTATACAAAACTTTATTCGATGGTGTCAATAACTTTGCCGAAAACATTCTTCTAGAAGCATTACTAAATCCCTATCAATTAGTGATTCAAAATAATTGGATGCAATAGTTGGATACTCAAGTTTCTGTGTAAAAAATTCTTGTTTGAACTACATTTATCTCTCCCCTATTTCCTCCTTGTATCCAAATAAATAAATAAATAAAAATAAAAAAATGCCCATCGATCACTTTCAAACGTCAACATTTATGTTGCTATATGCTCATACATCATCTTGCAATCTCATTTATAAATCACGAAGGATGAAACCCACTTCGTTAATTCTCTGTCAACTATTGATTTAATATTTTACAAAAGGGTTTAGACAGATAGTTTTGACATGAAATTGAAGTACGAAGAACTTATTAAACATATATAAAACTTGGGGATACGAATTAACAAAACTTGAAAGTTTGAATCCAATACCACAAAAAACACATCTACAAGTTGCAGCAGTAATAAATATGGTTTTATAATATGTTGAAAAACGAATACCAATTCCTGACTAGTCAACTCTGTTCTAGAGTCTAGACTTTCGTGAAAAGCAAGGCCGCGGAAATAAGTTTTGGAGTCCAAATTCAGCGCGTGATTAATTTAGCTATTAAGAAATCTGTCTTTGTGATCTCACTATAAAACCCACCATTAATCCGTTCAACATTGTTATTATAATTGTAATCGTAAATTTTATTCCGAAGAAAGAATCCTCGTAAAATCTTTCCCTTTGGAAATCCCACATCAAGATTTGCTCTTTTCTTTTTTCCATTTGCGTTTTCTGTTGCTGGAATGGAGAAACCTTTGGGTTTGCTAAGAATCACCGTAAAGAGAGGGATAAATCTTGCTAGAAGGGATGTCAGGAGCAGCGATCCTTACGTTATTGTTCGCTTCGGAAAACAGGTAATTAGATTTCGGACTGTTTAAAGTTCTTTTCTTGATATTGTCGATGTTAAGGTTAAAAACTTGAAATTCAGAGAAACTGGGCAGTTTAATTGAATGTTCTGATTTTCATTAAAATGTAAAAACAACCTTGGTGAAATTAACATAATTTTGATTCCCAGTTTGGAGTGGAATGATCCTTATTCCTTATTTGCATTTTGCTGAATCTTATTCGTTTTTAGAATAATGAGACAAGGGCATAGCCAGCTTGTGTATCTATCTATTATTATCTGGTACTACTTTGGTGCCGGACGTCCGGTGGCATGGGGCATATGTTGATCTTTTATTGGGCCACGTCATGGCAAATAATTGGTTGCATAAAAGTAACCAAGCTTTAGCAATTACACTTGGCTATAGTGGTTTTGATCAAGCACGAGACTTACATTTGGTGCCCTTATGAGCATTTGGTGTTAGATCGTTGCTAGTTCTTTACCTGACCTGAAGTGTCATACTTCAATAATTGAAAAAAAAAAAAATAAAAATGGGAGAATTGCTTGGAGTTCAAGGCTAGTTCTCCTTTCTTTTCCCTTACCTCGCTGTATACCAACATACTAAAGAGAACTTCAGAATTAGAATTGTTCTGATTAGTCTAGAGGCATTTGAAAACCATGAACTCTGTTCTTTGGTGATTCTGCTTTCTTGGAAAAGAGTACTGATTACTACTACATGTGGGTTCAGAAATTACCGAGAAGCTTCTAACGTTGTGACTTTTATTTTGAAATGATTGAATTTTGTCTGTTTAACCCCTCATCTTGTTGATATCTCTGGTATGTATATTGCTTGCCTATTTGCTTCTCGAATCAGACTATCCTAAAATTTTATTAACTAAAGAAACTATTTGATCAGAAATTGAAGACTCGAGTTGTGAGGAAGAACCTCAACCCTGAATGGAACGAGGACTTGACGCTATCGATTGTTGATCCAAATCTTCCAATCAAACTTGTAAGTTCTACCGGGGATTTTAAGCATGTATTAGGTCGTCCTAATGTACATACTATATGAAGAATCTCATAGGTTTTTGGCGAGTTTTTTTGTGCAAGATAACGTGACGAAGACTTCTGTATTCTTCTTCTTGTGTTCCTTGTTTTTGATATAATCGCGTCGCTTAGTCTCTTCCGATCTCAAGTTTGGCTTAATTAATAAAAATTCTCTTGGAAATCCATCGAATTCCCTTGCAGCAAGTTTACGACAGAGATATATTCAGCTTAGATGACAAAATGGGGGATGCAGAGTTTGACATTAAAAAATTCGTAGAAGCGGCAAGAAAGAGCTTGGAGGAAAATATCCCAACTGGAACCATACTCGCGAAAATAAAACCAACACGGGAAAACTGCATAGCCGAAGAAAGTTCCATAGTCTGGGAAAACGGCAAGCTACTCCAAAACATGTTTCTGAGACTTAGAAACGTCGAATGTGGTGAAATTGAGCTCCAGTTGCTGTGGATACATATCCATGAATGAATGACATGAGGTTTGTGAAACTATTCTTGATTTTGTTCTTAGTCGAAAAACATGGATATATCAGAGCCTGGAACCTTTCTGTTGTATTCCTACTTAGGTATGACTTCTGAACAGAAATTTTTTTTACAGCTTCTCTATAGAGAGAGAGAGAGCAAAAAAAAAAAAAAAAAAAAATTCGTTGTTGCCGAAGTTTCATAGTATGCGGTCCAAGATATATGCTTATGGCATGATATCTTGGATTTTGAACAATGTTTAGATGTTCTTAAAGTTGTCTGAAAAGCGACTTTAAAAGTTACAGCCCGTGTATCTCATGACAATGTTTATTTACATGCGTTGAAGTTATCTTACAAGGTATTTGATTTGGGTTTGAGTTGCGGTCCCCATCCCTATAAGGTGAAGTTTTTGTGGAAACAAAAATTAAATATAATGATTAGTTGAGATAAAATTAGTGCAGAGCTATCTAATGGCAACAAGTGACGATAATGGTCCAGTTAAAATTTTGATCAAAGGACGTGACGTTGAATTGAATGCAATTAACACGAATATATCAGGGCGAAGCGGGTATTTCCTGTCAAAGTTTGACACCTCAAGTCCTTCCTCATTTTTGGGAAATTTAAAAAATACAATATGTTTATAAGATATCCACAATTTGCATATATAAAAAAAACTATTGTGATATGAATTGTACTGCAGTGATTAAGTTAAGCCAGGAGGTTTTGAGTTTGAACCACATCTCTCCCCATATCCCCTTGTATCGATCGAGAGAGAGAGAGAGAGAAAGAGAGAGATTATTACAATTTACATAATTTTCATTTATTATTAACAAAACACATCTTTTATAGAAGAAAAATTGGAAAAAATAATAAAAAATTTACTCCCCCGTCCCAATTATATAGTTCACTTTGCTAGTTCAAGCAGATTAAGAATTTTATTCAAAATATATATTTTGCAATCTGTGTTCTTAATTTGACCTTATTTCATAAGTAGAATTTAAAATTGATAGTTTTCATTAATTAAGTATTAAATGAGGTAAATTAGTAAATAATATAATTTTAGACTTCTTAATACAAAAAGATGACTATATAATTAGGACACCTCAAAAAGGCAGCACAGACTATATAATTCGAACAGAGTGAGTACTTATTAAGACAATTTCCTTTATTTAAACCGACAGCGGGTAATCTAAAATGTAATATAGATGCGGCTACATTTAGAGGAGAAGATTGAACCGAAATTGGCGTGATTTTGAGAGATGAATTGGATACTGTGAAATGCGTCAAGAAGCGTTGGTGATTTGATTGAAGTCCGAGAAGATGAAGCCACAACCTTACGAGAGGCTCTCTCTTGGCTGAAGGAAATAGGCATCACTAATGTTATCATTGAAACCGATGCGAAAGTGGTCGTCAATGTTCTTGGAAGAGAAGACGATGACCAATCTGAATTTGGCACAGTAGTTCGGGATTGCAAGGATCTTATCATTGAGATTCCTAATTGTCAAGTTCATCTTGTGAGTCGGCTTGTTAATAAGGTGGCTCATGAACTTCTTAGGAAGTCCGTTTCTCATTTAGTTCTTTGTACGAGAAGTAATGCCCTTGAGTGGTACATGCATTAATTTCTTCTGATGTATTTGAACCTTCGTTCCATAATGAGAATTGATTATTTTTCTTTAAAAAAAAAAAAAAGACAATTTTTGTTATTTAGTTTGTCAAGTCAAGTTATATTAAAGACGAATAATTTTACTTAAAAAAAAGATGAATAATTTGATCGAAATAGAAAATATAAATTCAATTGTTTAATTTAATTAACTAGAAAAGTTGAGTTTAGTTTGACGAGTTCCATTCTATGCCAGAAGTCTGGCGGGATATGCCGCCAGACGTCCTATGTAGCGCATCCCAATCACTGGTATTAGATCAAAATTATAGTTTGACACCCTAGGCGCACAATTAATGCACAATAAAAGCACAAGGTTTAGAGGACGGAAAATTTCTAGTATTTCAAGAATATTTTTTTTTTATTTCTTATTTTTGTTCGAAATCTAAGTTTCATTATCTCATATCATCAACAATACATCGTAAAAGAAAGTCAAGAGGTCTATCCCTCTATACATGAGAAATACAAGTTTCTAAACCAAATTTATCTACCTCATGAGCAACAACATTACATTCTCTGCAACAAAAAATATATATTGGAAGTGAAAATTTCTCTATTAGACTAGCAATCTTTTGTATAATAGCCCCTTCTTTTCTACTACGATTAGGCTGCCGAATAGCCTCAACTGCCGCCTTACAATCGGATTCAATAAATGATATTTGGATACCTTCATCTATAACAATTTGCAAGCCTATTAAAATAGCCATACATTCATACAAAAAGGGGTTCAACATACAATAAATAACGCAAGAACGCACCAAAACTAGCGTATCTGCATCATTCTGCACTACCACTCTGACTGCATAGTGGTGAGCACCAACTTTTACAACTGCGTCAACATTCATTTTCAAAGTTCTAGCTACTGGTTTCATCCTATTTGTGGGGCTATATTTGGTCTAATCACCACCCCCTTGTAATTGTGAATCTGAATCTTGTTTTATTCTCTAAAATCATCGAGAAACCCATCTGCACTAGTTAGGATCTGATCGCGTAGTGTCAGAAGACCCTCAAAAACATATGAGTTCCTTGCTGACCAACACTTCTATAATAGGACACAAAACACTCAAAATGAGCAGTATCCAAAGCCTTCCATGCCTCCAATAAAATGTGGCCAGCCGGATATACCTCCTTACCCAAAAGAAAGTTACACAAACTACTTCTAACCCACACCTCTCTAACATATTCACATGTAAATAAAGAAGAAACTTCTAGTCCACAATGATTACAGAAAAAAGAAACTGGGATGTTCCTCTTAAACAAGTTTAGATTTGTAGGCAAAATGTTTACCATCACACGCCAAATGAAAATCTTAATTTTACTTGAAATTTTCAATCTCCACACCCCATTCCACCATTTCAAAAGAGGGTTGGTGCATATCTGAGTAGTTTTGCTGAGGTAACAGGCAAGGTAATATCCACATTTCACCGTGTAAGCTCTGGATTTGTCAAAGTGAAAATAGGAATATCAAGAGCATTAGGACACTCTCCAAGTAGCATCGATATTGTTTCACAATCAAGGGGAAGGAACCGTTGTTCGATCAATGGCCAATTCTATGAGCCATCTGGGAATAGAAGATCAGCCACAGTTGACAGGCAATCACCCTGGGATGGAGTAATAGGAAGAAAGGAAAAAAGCTGACGAATTATGGAAATGAAAAGATGGTGATTCATCCACCATTCCCGACTCGTCATCATAACCCTTTCATAACAAGGTCACGTCCCTATAACAAGCTACGCTATAGGAAAGAGCTATCTGCTTTTGTTTCCGTATGAAAAAATGACCAGTGAAGGAAATACTTGTTTTTAAGTATCCTTCATGCTAGAGATTCTGGATTTAAAATTAGTCCCTAAGCCTGCTTCACCAGTAAAGCTTGATTAAAGTATACTAGGTTGCAAAAACCCATTCCACCGCCTAATTTAAATTGGCACAACGATTCCCATTTCAGCCAATGCAGCTTATGTTTTCCTTCCTCACCTCCCCACCAAAAAGAAGCTACCAAGCGAGAGAGTTCTTCACAAAGACCTTAAGGGAGTCTAAACACACTTATAGCTTAAGTGGGAATAGCTTGAGCCACCGCCTTAATCAAAATTTCTCGACCTCCAATTGAGAATAATCTTCTTTTCCAAGCTTGCAGCTTCTACCAAACTCGCTCTCTTATACTATCGAAAACTACTTTTTTACTTCAGCCAATGATAGATGTGAGACCAAGATATTTAATATGAATCTTGGCTGAATCTACCCAAAAGAGATTTAAAATAGCCTGCTTATCCTCCCGTCTGGTGTTGGGAGTAAATGAGATGGCTGATTTCTACATATTAACTTTCTGTTCTGAGGTATGTTCATAGCATTCCAGCAATTGTTTAATGTGGTGACAGTCCCTCAAGTTTGCCCTGCAAAAAATAAAACAATCATCCACAAAAAAAAATGTGAAATCTTGGGACCAAAATGAGAACATCGAAAACATGTAATAAGATTATTTAATTCTGCTTGTTGAAGAAGGCGGAAGAAGCCTTCTGTATATAAAAGAAAGAGGAAGAAGGAGAGGGGCATCCCTGTCTAAGACCCTTGCTTGGCGAAAGACAACCAACAACTTCCCCATTTATAACGAATGAGAGAGTTGATGTGGAAATACAGCCTTTCACGCGCTGAATCCATCTTGGGTAATACCACATATGGGTCATTTCATAAAACAAAAAAGACTACTTGACTCGATCATATGCTTTCATCATATCCCGTTTAAAAGATAAAAAGCCCTGCTTACCAGATATTCGCCGCTTCATTGAGTGCATCATTTCAAAAGCAGCTATAATATTATCTATGATGAGCCGCCATGACACAAAAGCACTTTGAAATGGAGAAATAACATCATCAAGTACCTACTTCATTATGTTAGCCAAAATCTTATACATGATTTTGTACACCATATTACAAAGGCTAATGGGACGGTATTCAGTAATAGATCTGGGATGCTTTACTTTTGGAATCAAAACAATATTTCTATGGTTAATCGATCCCAACGATCCATTATCATTTAAGAACTAAAGGCAAAAGTCTGTTACTAATTGACCTACTACATCCCAGTTATTCTGGAAGAAGCTAGCATGAAAACCATCTAGTCCTGGGGCTTTAAAAGGTCCCAAGCTATAAGCTGTAACCCTGACTTCGTTGCTCGTGAACGGCTGATCAAGTAATTCTTTAGACTTTGTGGATAGAAAAGGTCCTCTGCCTTCTAGTATGTGTCGAAACATATCCAAGTTGGGATTTGATGATTTAAAAAGAGTAGAAAATAAATCAATAACTATATGCTTCGCTTCTTGGGAGATTCACACCATTTCTCTTCTTTGTTCATCAGGCCTCTGATCTCATTTTTTTTTCTATCAGCTCTGTGCTTTATGATGAGAAAACTGAGTGTTTTGATCACCCAGCTTTAGCCTATCTGTACGAGCTCGTTGAGCCCAATAGGATTATTCCATCTCATAGACCTTGGCAAGTTCCCGCTCCAAATCCAACAATGTGACTCGATCAGAAATAGTACCATTTTGAGAATAAAGTGAATTTCAGTTGCTGTTTGCATTCCCTAATACGCTTCAAAATGAGGCCAATATGTTTCTTCTTCCATCTAGTTAGGGCTGACGCACAAGCTTGAAGTTCACTTGGCAAATCAGACAAAACCTGCTCTTCCCAACAATCCTTAATAATGTCACTGCAACCATCAATTTTCATCCATCTTGGTTCAAATTTAAAACTCCTCGCAGGGAATTTGTTTGCATTGTCTGGCTTCTGGGGATCAAGCACTACCAAAACCACACGATCATCTGAACTGTAGAAGTCGTGATAGATCACATGAGCTCTGTAGAAGATCACATAAGCTCTGTAGAAATTTTCCTCCATTTTTGGCAAACTAAAGCTCGATCAAGGCGCTCCTCGAAAAAATCTTGTCTAGATTTAGTATTTTGCCATGTGAATTTTGGTCCCTGAAAACCAAGATCACTTAACTGACATTCACGGATGGTGTGACGAAAGCAAGCCATAGCAGCCCTAGATGCTCCTTGATCTGACGTCTCAAAAAAGGACAACATTTCATTGAAATCTCCAACAAAAATAACTGGATATGAATAGCATCACGTAGCCGTCATAACAATCTCCAACTATTATTCTTCAATTGAGTATGCGGATCACCGTAGAAACCCACCAATCTCCACTTAATATCCTCATCTTTTGAGATGAGGATATCAATATGGAAATGGGAATAACCCAGCAAATCTATATTCCACATGTCAGACCATAACAAAAATAACCCCCCACTTCGACCTTTACCATCTACATGTAAACCATTTTGGAAGCCAAGAGACTCCCTTATCTATTTAGCCTTAAAGCCAAAAAGGTTAGTCTCCCTTACAATAACCAAAGATGGGGAAATATCATGGAGTGCTCTCTGTAAATTTGCCAATGCTCGAGGCCCCACGAGCCCCGAGCATTCTAGCTGAAAATCCTCATATCTCTTGGTGGGGCTGCGTAGCAACCTCCGTCGATGATTCTTGATATGTAGAATTCTCACCCCGTTCCACTCGCTTTCTATCATTAGCAACAATTAGTTCATCATCCACGGCTTTCCTTTTCATGGAGTTTCTTGTTGACTTATCATCTTGGGATAAGGATGATGCGCCATTTTCCTTTAAAGGTTTGATACTTGTCTCAACAACCATAGTCTCCTCATGAGGAAGCAAGTTTTCTTTATTCGGTAGTTCACTAGTGCTGGTCCTTGTCAGTAACATGCCGCCCCTAGTCTCCTGGTTGATCCTTGGCATTTGAGCATTTTCTACTAGCTGATTGTTTTCTTCAATACCACTAGATGTTATCATTTTAGCTCGAGAACTATTCTTCTGTTTAGTTCCCTTCTATTCATCACTAATTTCCTCTTCATTCCTTTGACCATAGATGTGTTCTCGAGTTTCACGTTTCGTATTGTTATGTTCACGCCTTGCTCTCCCCCGACTCCCTACTGGTGCCTTTAAAAATCCCCAAAGCGATGATTTTAAATTTGCCCTAAAATAGAGGGCATCTTTTCATTACAATCACCAAAGGTATGTCCCAAATACCCACATAAAGAACAGAAATCTGGTAATTTTTCGTACTTAAGGTCCAAGGTTGTTAAGACATTTGTTTGGCAAAGCTGTAGTTACAAAAAACGTCGAACAGGCCTCTTAACATTTAACTCCACTATAATCCTCAGGAAAAGTCCCCAACACGAACCCTCTTTATCACAGTAAACATCTATAAATTTTCCTAGATGGTTTCCAATTTTTTCCGCCGTATCAATACGTATATGGATAAGAGGCAGATTATACACTTGAATCCAGAAAGGAACAGTTAAAAAGGTTTGTTTAAATAACACCTAAGGAGATTCTATTGGTGCAAACACAAGTAGAGCTGGATTGAAATTCTATGGTTGTGAGTTAAGAATGCGTACTCGATCTTTGCTGTAACTGAATTCAAAGAGGAAAGTATCTGTCTCTAGAAATTTAGTCTGCACACTACCTTCAGGCTTCCAGATGCTAAGCATAGTGGCTTTGAAAGCCTCACGGTGATACGGTTGGCGAGTGAGAATTTTCCCACGCAGTGCAGACTTGGTCTCTCACATACGGGTTTTGACAGTCGCCTCATCCAAAAACAAACCTGCTCCATTTCAAGAGTATTACAGACTCGATATTATTAAAAATTAAAAATAAAATTAACAGCCTCAATAATTACTACTTCCGTCTAAAAAAGATGGTCATATTCTCTCTTTTACATAGATTAAGAAAAGTTTATTTAATAGTATTATAAAAGTAAATTTTGACATAATTTACCTATCATACCCTTTAATTTATTGATTACTCCACTTTAACAATTCTACTTTTTTGATAACTATGCACATTAAATAGAGACATATAAGAGTATCTTCAATATAATTGTCTAGTCACCTGAACATATAAAATTTACAAATTTCAATTTTCTCTCTCTCTTTTCACTTCTTTCTTACATTTTCCTATCTTTATTTTCCATTTTTTCTTCACAATGTCATTGAAAACTGCTAAAGGTAGAAAGTATAAAGGACATTGTGAAGAAAATATGGAAAATAAAACAAGAAAAAAGGTAAGAAAGCGGTGAAAGATGAGAAAACTAATATTTTAACTATTTTTTAAGAAGAAAACTGGATTATATTTTGAGACGGATAAAAAGGAAAATTGTACCCTTTTTTTGGGGACAAAAATAGTAGTAAAGATGAATAAAAATAAGACAAGTAACTAAAAAGTCCTAATTAATTAATCAAATGTATTCACTTGTGTCAATATATTAAATGTGGAAAACTGAGCACTCAGAAGATGCATCAAAAACTCAAATATAAATGCATTTCTTGTGGTAGGGAAAAACTCAAATATGAGTTTCCTCTTGAATAATAGTGAGGGAATAATCCCATTTTCATATTTTTCCTGCACCTGCCACCTTGAACTAAATAATGTAAGGCGGGAAGGGGGGAAATTCGGCACTTTATTTATTTAATATTGGGGGAAAAAGTCAAGGTGAAAAAATTAAGAGGAAAAAATTATATTTCCAAATAGAGTAATGTTATTTAGCGCCACTAGTGCTTGGCACCATATCAAGGTATCATTAAATGATAAGTTGAATTAAATGGGTCATTTATTCATTCATTTAATTCCACTTATCATTTCATGTCACATTGGTTGTCACCTAGATTGGTGCCAAGCACTACTGGTGCTACATAGCATTATTCTTCCAAATAATGCGTAGGGGAAAAAGAAAGTGGGAGGGGGAACATGAATTGGATATGTGGCGGTATTTTATTGGATTAGAATATGAGGGACAATTTCAATGAGGGGGAAAAAAGCCAAATGAGGGGCACTTCCACCAACCCCCAACCAAAAAAAAAGAAAGGAAAAATTTCCACCCCAAAACCAAAACATTATTTGAGTTTTTTTTTTTTTTTTTTTTGGGGGTTAATTTTAGGTTTTTTCCGCTCACATTAATTGTGTTCTAAAGAAGGGGCTCGATTTAAAGTTAAGAAGCATGACCGATTTGATCAGGGATACCCAGGACCGGGGGACGAGGGTGATGATTAACTGCAGCTCGTTGGAGACCGTTGAGCGTTAAATTGGTGCTGGATCCATTGCTTCTTACTGCCGGGAGATGTTCGTGGGCCTTAAGCCCATTTGAAATTTTTTAGTTCAAGTCAAGGTTATGCTGTTTAGGCCTGTGTAAATTAGTTGTTTAAGTGTGTTTTGGGCCTCGATGTGGTGTCTTTGTTTGGCATTGTTGGCCTTCTATCGATGTTTGTCTTGGCCCATGTGGGCTTCAGTCTGTTCCGACCTTCTGTTCGAAGGTCTTCGTCTTGAAATTGGTCGTATCTGAATAAAGTTGATTAATTAAAAAAAAAAAAAAAAGAAGGGGCTCGATTTCGGTCAACAGCCCTTTGGTTATAAATTCCACCTCAGAGCTATAGTTTTTCTCGGCTAATCTTTCTTCCTATTTTGAGATAGTTTTTTCTATTTTAATTTTTCACTTTAAGTTTTTTTTTTTCCACTAGAATTTTCCCCTACGATCTTAATTTTTAAAACATTGGTTTTTGGAATGAAATTCAAAGAATTAGAACAGGCTTCTTGCACAGAGCCAAATAGTCAATAAGTTAAGTCACATTCGTGTAAGGAGTGAGATCTAGTTATATAGAAAAGCTCAGTTTTTGGACACAAAATTTCTAAAATATATTATTAAAATTTGTCTTTGTTTGGGGGGAAAAAACTTGTGTACTTATATCACCAAAAAACTTGATCCACTTTTTTCATGTGTGTCCTTGATTGGAATGTCGAGCGATTCTTAAGGAATTACTGGAGTTGAACAAATGGTAAAGTCAAGGCAATTAACAAGGATGACCATATCTTTTGGACAAAACCTTAATATAAGCCAATCTAGACGTGATTTTTTCTATTCGCAATATAGACCAACAAAAATTTGCAAAATAAAAGCATCAACAATGGCTGATGACTACCCACAAGATGTAGCTGACCATGAAAAGATATTCAAGCATTTCGACGCCAATGGGGACGGAAAAATATCATCAGCAGAATAAGACGAATCGTTGAAAGCTCTTGGTTCAGTTACACCCCAAGAAGTCCAACGACTGATGGATGAACTTGATACTGATGTCGATGACTTCATTTCGTAGGAAGAGTTTACGGAATTTGCTCGAGCCAATAGAGGTTTGGTGAAGGATGTTGCCAAGATTTTCTAGCTTAGACATCTCAAGATGGCACATCAAGTATCTCTATAACTTCGCTTTTTAAGTAGTCAATTGTAATGTTCATTTTACGCTGTGATATTATGAGTTATGTTTATGCGGTGCCATAAGAAACTACACATATGGCGCTAAAATAGTTTGGATTATATATGTATAGAAGGTGTATTTTTCTTTGAATAATTAGTTACTTTCCAAGCAACCTTCTATTTAGCATCTCCAAGACAACCATATATAAGAGAGGAGTAGTCAATGAGCTTTTGGGCTTTTTCAATTATTATGTTGGTTGTTGCACTTCATTAAGATAATTATACACATTTGTGCTTCTTATAATGCAGATTATACTTATATATACTTTTAATATATATGTGTATATATATATATAATACTTGATATTGTAAAATGCAAAATTTGCTTTTAGTCTATACATTATTCTTGATAATTTCTGCCATTAATTTAATTTAAAACTCACTCTCGATCACCACATTATTCTTAATATTTTTTGTTGCATTGAAGAAAATTTTTGTTTAGAGCATCAATGTCCTTTGACAAATGTGTTTCGTACACATTATTCTGAATCTAAGCGTGTCAAAATATGCGGGGCATTGTTTTCCTACTTAGCTAGGAATACAACCCATCAAAGTATCGATCCGGCTATTGCTTGATTTGAGGTTCGGAGCCCAATCTATTACACTAGAAATAAACGTCGATGTATACATATGTCTTTTTTTTTTCTAGGAAAAATAAAGAATTCAGCGTGGCTGCTGTCGTCGACCCGAATAATTTTAAAGAACGGGGTCTCCAATCGTGCGCTTCTCTGCCCAAAATTCTGAAACCTGAAGGGAAAAATGGAAATATTAATTAATATAAAATCATATAGATCGTGAGCGGCAGGATTCGAACCTGCGCGGGCAGAGCCCACATGATTTCTAGTCATGCCCGATAACCACTCCGGCACGCTCACCTCGTGTTTCGTGTCTGTTTTTATTCAATTGGAAAGGACATTTTGATGTTTGTGATCAAACTCAAAAGGAAAATAAAGGCTTTGCAGCTGAGCTGATCATTGAAACATATAAATTATGATTAATTGAAATGCTTTTCGTTTTCATTATAAGCTTGAAGAATTGTTTCATTTCTTGAAATTGGATGAACTAAATTACAACTCATGACCTCCTTTTCAAAACAATATGAGAGAGTATTCTAATTATAATTGCATCGGTTTTTCTATGAAATAGCGACACTTTTCTCTTACATAAACTGTAAAAATTTAGACAACCATCTGCCAATCACGTAACCAGATTGGAACTGGCTCGATTGCACCATAACCAGTTCTTGTTCATCTGAAATTTCGTTCTAACTTATAAATCTTATGCTTTGTTCAAAATGAACAATTAGTTCTTACATATATAATATGTTTGCTTACTTAAGGATTAATGGTCTACTTTTGAAGTGGAAGTTCTTCAAATAAGAATAATGAAGTACTACAAATTAATAACGCACATAGGAATGAAATGGAATTGCATGCATTATGATGCACACACATGTTAAATATGATGTTAAAGCTGAGCCCAAAGAAAATAGAAGAATAGGATGCTTGTTGCCGGAATCCATGTCTTCAAATTCAATTGACTCATATTAGTTGCCGATGAAGCCTCGGAAGTTGGTGGAAGATTATTGTGTAAAATGGAAAATAAGGTAAAATGGGGTTAGGAGGTGGGAGGAGTGCCATATATAGTAATTGTCATAGTCAGGTGGAGGGTTTAGAGGAGAGTATCCCGCGGGGGGTGGTGGAGGGTAGTTGATGGAGCCCAAGAGTGGCAGTCGAGGCATGATCTGCGGTGGTGGAAGTGGCGGCAAAGGTGGGGACTGGCAATTTGAGGTGGCAATAGGCGGTGGAAGACAAGGGTATGGACACTC
Source organism: Nyctanthes arbor-tristis (assembly GCA_963692815.1). Classification (NCBI taxonomy): domain Eukaryota; kingdom Viridiplantae; phylum Streptophyta; class Magnoliopsida; order Lamiales; family Oleaceae; genus Nyctanthes; species Nyctanthes arbor-tristis. The sequence goes on from CAVNYN010221923.1 coordinate 47,138, forward strand.
ATAGAGTGGTAGAGGAGGAAGCATATGATATTTGATCAAAAAGCTTTGGATCTCCCCTTGCATGTAATCTTATAATTACATTCATCAGTATGAATATAGTGAAAAAATGGCTTAATTTTTTTGCCATAGTATGGAGAAATCTTAAGAGTAACGATCAAATTACAAAGTCACTCAAAATTTGATCGAAAAATCAGTGTTTATTTTAGAGAAAGTTATATAGTTGATTACAAAGCCGAAAAAGTTTGAATACATTAAATTAATTTACAGTGGCGTATGATTAATTAATTAATTAATTATCAAGATGCAGCTTGTTAAAAGTTTGAATTAATTAAATCATGACTAATATTTTTTATGAACTCATATAATAATGAGATTAAAGTTAGGTCCCCAACCTTTTTTTTTTCAATGTCGTAGGTCCCTATCTTTTATAAATTCACTCATAAAGTCTTTTACATTTTTACCCTCTTACTTTTTAAAAATAAAAATAAAAAATCTAAAAAATAGTAAAAATAATAACAAATAAAAAGGAAAATAAAAATTTCCACACACATAGCTAGCAATCCATTCTATCCATATCACTAATTAAGCTGACCACTACACCATTTTTCTTTTTTGGGGAAACCCTAGTTGTTTCTAGTTATTTTTTATAGTAGCGAGAGGAACAAGCAACAAAATTGTAGGTCTTCTCTTTTACTACTGAAATTTGTCATTTATGTTGAGTTAGAATGTGCATGGATAACTAGATAAGTAGTTATTTCCAGTATCAAAAGAGGAGACCCACAATTTTGTTGTTTGTTCCTCACTTTACTATCAAAAATAACAGACATGCTCCACTTTGACATGATATTGTCCGCTTTGGGTCTAGCTCGCACGGTTTTGCTATTAGGTTTTCACTCAAAAGGCCTTATGTCAGTTGGAGTGGGTCACTTAACTTATAAACTGGTCTCTCTTTATCTACCCAAGCGATGTGGGATTGAGGCTGTCACAATTTTGTAGCTACTCGCTCCAATTTGACACGATATTGTCTGCTTTTGCCTAGCCCGCACGATTTTTTACTATTGGGTTCTCACCTAACAGGCCTCATGTCAGATGGAGTGGATCTCTTAGCTTAAGAACTGGTCTCTCTTTCTCTACCCAAGCGATGTAGGATTGAGGCTGTCACAATCACCCCACCTACAGGGGCCCAACGTCTTCGTTGGTCACACTTCCAGTTGGGCTCTACTCTGATATCATCTGTAATGACTCACTCCATCTGACATAATATTGTCCGCTTTGGGTCTAGCCCGCACAGTTTGGTGCAGACATTTTGGTCAAGTTAGAGATAGTGGTAAAATGGGTAGCTAGATGGTAGGGAAAATTTTATTTTCATTTTTTTTTTTATCATTTTAACTATTTTTTAGATTTTTTTGTTTAAAAGTAAGGACAAAAATGCACAAAGCACCTTATGAGTGAAGATATGAAAGTTTGGGGACCTATAACATTGAAAAAAAAAATTTGATAACCCGGATGATAGAAAATATAAAGGTTGGGGACTATTTGTGAAATTAACCCTTAAAGATATTAAATTGAACACATTCAAAGTGTTAAATTTAATTAAAAATAAAAGTTATTGGTTATTTTTTATATTTTTTATTTCATCAAGAGTCAAGTAAACAATAACAACTATATAAATTACATAAAAATGTAAATGAGAGAACGTCACCTTGATTGTTAAAATAGTTGTTAACTTTAACAATAAAATTAAATTGGTGTTAAAAATATTCATTTAACAATTTTGGAAACATTTCCATTGTAAGAGCATACACACTGGTGTTGTTAAATTTAGCTATATGCATAAATAAAAAGTACATTTTGAATTGTTATTAAATGCTACATATACAAGTTAAATTTAACAATTATTAAAGTATCACATTTTAGATGTATTAAACAAAATCACTAAAATCTACTCCAATCCAAATATGCCTCAAGATCTTCAAAAGTAATTGGCCAAACTTTATTAAATAAGTAAAAAAGAATTTTTGAAAAAATTAAATTCTAACAAAGTTGTTAAAATTATTTTTAAGTTAACAACAAATTTAACCAACTAAAAAGAATTCTTTTAACAACTTTCTTATCACCTTCCGATCTAATTTTTTGAATGTTAATTAACAACTTCATTAATAACATAATGTAACACTACCAATGTAGATACTCGAACTATATTTTTTTATTGTTAAGTAACGTATGTCAATATATCACTAAAACTTGATTGAGCACCTCTATTTTGGATGCTTGTACAGAAAGTGATTTCATACAAATATTCCATCTTTAAATAGTTGGATTTATGAAAAGAATAAGTATGTGTGAGAGAGCTGGAAGATGAAGAGGAAGACATATCCATGAGTATTTCCTTCCCTAATATCCTTGAGTTATGAGAGCTTGTACAGAAAGCTTTGATTCTTGTAGCGATTATTTGGTATATGATTCCATATCTCTTTTAAAGAGAATTTATGACTAATGTCATTCATGTGCAAGAATTCTACATGCCAGCCCTCAAAAGACCCAATTCATTTCGCATCTCTGGTACATCATTAATAAGTGCTCAAAAAATAATTGGGATTTGGGACAGTTGATCTGAGTCAACAATTTTACTATTTTTCTAATTAATTTTTAATTGTGGTAATGTTTTTTAACCATTAGGGTGCGCTTGATTTCAAATTATCTTTCATGGAAAATGTCATTTCTACTTAAGAATGTCATTTTCAGTTTCCCCCAAAAAAAAAAAAAAAAAAAAAGAAGAAGTCATTTCTACCTAAATTTTGCCTAATCAAATATAACTTTATTTTCAAAGAAAAATATTTTCCATCTTAAGTCAAAAAGTGGAGATTTTCTTTAAAATAAAAGAAAATGAATTGTCATATTGGGAGATGTCTAGAAAACATTTTCCACAAAAAATAAATTCCAATTCCTTTTTTACCCTCTAATCAAACGCACCCATACTATTTTTTGTATGGAGATCTTTCCTATGCAATGGTCCACTTAGTAAGGGCTCGTTAGGGATGAAAGTTCTCAACTCTTACTGTTAGTTTTTTGGTTTAACTAAAATTGAAGATTTGTAAGCAAAAAAAATTATATTCTCTCTACAAAATACTGTAATAAAATTATTAAAAATTATAGATGCTTCATCTAGCTTTTCTGAGAATTATGGTGGTCGAGGTAGTGGTCCTTTCGCGCAACTTCAAGAAATCTGACTGCTGGAGAGAACCCCACAGTGAGCGACCATGCTGTATCGATGAGTTCACTAGGTGAAAGGAAATGATAAAAAAAACATTTGAAAACTACGCAGGTAGTTTTGTTTTCTCTTTTGAGGGAAATTTGTTATTTAGCTATGGTAAATATTTATATATTTATTTATTACAGTGTTGCAACTAGACTCCGATACTACGCTAGAAAGAGTTTTCATTGCATTCAAACACATTGCCATTGATGAGCCCCCACGACATTGCACAAATAATAGCATGTTTCTTCCATGAATATGAAATTGTTAATAGAGTTGTATGTGTCATTAATTGTTCACTCAAACTGACATCCAAATCGGTGTAAAAGTAGTTGAGGTAATTCCACACAGTTTTATTAGGACACCCATGCAAGCTTATTGTGTATTTCAAATGGTGTATCACATAACAACATTTGTAGTATAATTGCTTAACCCATGTATTGCAGAGGTGGCAAACGCGAAATGGGAGTGCATTCAAAATTGGTGTTAGTTTTTCTCAAGGTACCCACAAATCCCAGGAAATTTTTTCAGTCGAAGTGGTTTGGTATGGACCTACCTCACCTACATGAGTCAGCTAACAGTTTGGAGTTGACACTACGCTACCAATTAGCCCATATTGTGGCCAGGGCCGCTATGAGATTTTCAACGGCCCTAAACAACTTTTAAACTAAAATTTTATTAGGGCATTGGACTAAAACTTATATAGTAAAGATTTAATTATTAATACTCATGTTAATTGACTTGATTATTTTTTTTATTAAGTTTCAAAGTCATTTTTGTTGGGTCATGATTGGGGGACCTAAGTGACGACGTAAAAGGCCTATACTCAGGCACACTTATGATTATGGCCTTTTCTCGAATCCAAAGATAGTGACAACCTTCCCTCAACCAATTCATGTTTACCTGTAATATGTTTTCCAATCTGTTAAATCATGTGATACCTGTTTTTTGGGTGCTTCAAACACAATTTCCATTATCTAATTTTGTTCTTGAACAACTCCATAAGGATGGTAATGCATTTTATTTGTTTAGGGACCCCGACAGTCCATTGAACCCCTTCATGGCATAGATTTAGGAAAAGTTCAACTCTACTTTCCAAAACCTCCCATTGTTTTCTTTTTGGCAAGTATCTTTAATCATTTTTACAAATTTCTATCTTTAATCATTTTTACAAATTTTAAGGCACTTTTCAAATGATGTCTACGAAAGTTAATCTACCGAGATTGAATTTTACGTCGACGATGCCGATGTTACAAAATTAGTTGAGTGGTATAATTCATATTCTGGCTATTTATATACTAACATTCAGATTCTTTAGCTTGCTAATTCACACTGTCCATTCAATAGGTAAACACAAATGCAATTGCTTCGTGGGACTACCACATGATGACATTTTCGGTGTTATCTCGGACTGCGAGGGATATATTGTATCGCCTCTGCTATTTTATCTATTATTATTGAATTGCTTATACAAGTTATTATATTCGAGAGCGGAAGCTTTTATACGAATAGCAGGGACAAAACGTATAAAACGAACAAATTGTTTCTTGTCTTATATATGACAAGCCACAAAATATATATATATATATATTTCTATAGAGAGGTTGGCCAAAGTGTATTCTTATAACTATAAAGACCATTTTCCTCTACATACAAAATTCTACTTCCGCCAGCAGGCATGCTCCAACTCCCTATTTGCTTGGCCAATAACTAGCGTTCAATCATCTACAAGATTGGAAGAAAGGGAAGTGAGTACTAAGTACTCAATGAATAACAACATGTATTGGCTCATGCAAAATAATATAAAAGAAATCATTTTTATGCACAAAGAGAATCATTTATATGCACAAGCCGGGCCATCACTAGTTTAGCCTCTACCTGCAAGCCTGTACGATTCAATGATTTAAAACGACCACGATCACATAGCATGGTTATAATATCATAAAGATTATCACATATAAGACAAAACGGTAGATAGCACTATTAGCGATGCCCAAAAACGAGAAACAATCATTTATTCAAAGTAATTGTGTACAATCAAGTATCGAATACTAAAGTAATTTAAAGAAAGCATGAGTTTTGAAAAGGGAGAGCCAAAATACTTGTTACTCACCTCTCAAATATTTCTTGAATAATACTAAGTGGAAAAATGCCTTAAAGTCTTGGTGTTCTTCAATCAAAATTGTTCTCTAAGTTGGAATCTTCCTATATATATAGAAGTCTTTTTCAAGTGTAAAACTAAGAGTTTGATGGGTTTTTAGGGTTGTTTTCCTTCCCTTAATATTTGTGGACGAATTTTGATACTTTGAGATAGAGAGAGAGTAGGCGCAAGGTTTGGAGAAACTTGGAGAACTTGGAAGAATTTCCCTATTCCTTAGCTTATTTATAATTGTTAGAATTTAGTTGTTTTTAATAAAGTTTTGAGTTCCACCAATTACAACGTGACAAGTGGTGTGTTTGATACCGTATGTTTGAAGAGGTGGCGTGGCTAAACGTGATTCACTCGTTTATTACTCAAGAAATTCTTATACTTTGCGATGTCTTGTAATTAAGTCACTGTACTTTGATTTATATTAATCAAGAACTACATTCTTACTTTGGGTGCCATTTGAATGAAAACTTGTAATCTTGCAATGCAATTCAAGGAATTATTCAATTATTGTCAAAATAATGATTACGTTGCTTAATTTGTTTTTTTAGAATTTTGCAGGATGTTACATATATTGTCTCCACCTGTTTCAACTCATAAGATAAATTACGAGTTCGATATATAGGCTTGCCACATAACACATTGCATAACTCATCAGAAAGACAGACAGAGAGTGGAAACGAGTCTTTTCATGCTCAAGTACACATCTATGTTGAACAGTGCTAAGGCGTAATTTCAAAGAAGGATTACTAGTGCCTCCGGAGTTTCGTAGTTGCAACTGCCGATTTAGTAATTAAGTCACCACGGTATTATGTTTAATGCATTTACATTATTGTTTCTTTTCATTGCTTGCTCTTTTTTTATTTTCTTTCATAAAAGTAGTTCACAAGCATTTTGTCATGTACCATTTTGACTTCACCTACAATTTTGTAGCTGGTCCCAAGCCCGGATAAAGGAAGATCGTTTATAAATTGTAATCTTATATTGGATACATTATAATTGAACAATTCTTGTGTTTTCTTTATCATTTCGTAAAGATTTGTTTTTAAAAGGAAAATATAGACAAGCCAACAAGCTGCTCAACTCGGGCTCGAGCTCGAGCTCGTGCAAGCTCAAGCGCAAGTCTACACGACGCTCTTCCGATCTCTCTGCGAGCTGAGTTAGAGCTCGCCGAGCTTGGCTCGAGCTTTTCTATCGACAAGCTCGAGCCGAACGCACACAAAGCCCGGCAAGCCGAGCTCAGTCGCTGAGCCGGATTGCCAACCTTACATTATATTCTAACTTTTCTTTTCTTATTTACTAGATTATCTTCCGTGTGACATAAGTTGAAATTAAATATCCAGTTCAGATTATATAAATCGAACTTATAATAATTCTTTAGGAAATTCACAACGAGTAATTATACGTAATTATTTGACTATATTAAATTAATTTTATACTTTTGAAGAAATTTGCCTATATATGTAGGTGAATCAATGCATTCTATTTAATTCATTTATCTGTCAGTCATAGACCTTAGAATAATAAATAGGATATTAATCACCCTTAAATGATAATCGTTTAAGAAATGATAGAAATTAGAAGATAAGATCAATTAAAGAGTTTTGAAATTGAAGTAGATGACATAAGGATTCTTCGATGAGAGAGAGGGAGAAATCTGAAAAGAAAAGGAAAAATTAGACAATAACAAAAAATAAATAAAAAAAAAAAATTGTCTTAACGACACAAGTTACCAACAAAAAGAAAGTAAATGATAGAAATATCCCCACTTATAGCAAAATGGCCCTAAAAATCGCGGTTAGATTGTACCGCAGCTCATTTCATTCAATTAATACACGACGCTCTTCCGATCTCTTTGATTTTACATAAGACTCATCCTTCTCCTGTTTTATGTATGAATCCAATTTGGGATTTCTTATGTAACGCCAAAAATTTAATTTTAGTTAAAAAAATAATTTTCAGCTTTATGAAATTTTAAGAAATAAAATAAAGCATTTCATTTTTTGAAACCCATAAAGCAGTTTATTTGGTTTTTATAATAAGAATAAAGGATAACTAGATTTTTTACCCGTGTGATGCACAGGATAGTAATCTAGTGAAAACGTTATACTTCAAAAGTAGTGTGATAAGAGTTAATGCTTGATGTCGTAAAACGGATATAAAAAATATAACCTGCGCAAATGAAATGTAGATTGTACAATAGCAAATAGTATGTAATAACAAACGGATACGAATAATAAGCAAAAACTGAAGCTTATTGTATACAATTAGGAAAACTATCTAATAATATAGTTGAATAAGAATTATGAAAACTTAAACAAAGACACAAAATAAAAGATTAATAACAATATTGATTTGTCAATAATAAACAACGTAAAGCTATTACAAAATATCTTTATAATTGAAAAAGGTACAAAGAGTTATTTGAGATAATCATCTAATTAATATTAGTATTCAATAAAAAAATAATCACTAAGTTCGAATAATCATCTCGTAATATTTTTTGTTTGATATTTTATTGTTTACCTATCTACACGAAAGTAGAGATTTAGTGGCCTAGAAAAAACAATTACCATATCTATATTCGAATGAGTGAAAGATTAGAAATCCCAACATTCACTTGAAAGTAATAAAAATTTAACACCGTTATTAGTTTAGCCCAAAATAACTATAGGCGTGGGCATTACTCCGCATATCTGTCTAGTAAGTGGTTAGATTCTTTTAATTTGTGGAGTGATTGATAATTCAATATAAGTGAATGACTTAAGCAACGTCGGTGTTATATTGGATTTCAAGTTTTTAATCAAGAAAGATTGATGTCCTCTATTTATTAAATAATTTTGTTAGCTTCGTATGTAATGCATTTAAGATAAATTCTCTTACTGATAGATATATATCCAGATTATTATCTAATAACTAAATCAACCAATGCATGGAAAAGAATACCAACATATTACAATAGCAAAGCTGAACAATTAAACTACTTTATTCATTTTTTTATTTTTTATTTTTTGGGATGAACTGTATATAAATGCCATCATTGAGCCCCTTAAAATGATAGAAAAAGCGAGTGCAACAATGCTACAACTGTCTCAAATCACTCACCGTCTTCAATAATAAAAAACAACTCTTTAGAATGTCTAAGAATTTTACAGTAGATTCCTGATTCATAAACAGACAAAATCCAAAAAAGATAAACAAAATCTATTAATTATAATTTAGAAAATCTCAAAGTTCCACATTCTCATGCTCCTTTCTCGTTTGGATTGCTAACCCATATTATGGGATATAAGTCTTAATATACAATATTTAAATTCATGTGCAATCGATAGCATAATTAGCATTTAATTAAGAACCACACTGAATGAAGAAAGGAGTTAAGGATTTCAAAGAGAAAATTAAAAGGAAAAGAAACAAACAAAAAAGGTAAATGTGGTTGCAAAACAAAAACTCAACTTGCAAAACGTGTTTTCACACTTAAATCCAAAATATTAAAAAAATGTAATTCCACAAAACATAGGAAAATAAATGAAAATCAATTATCAGATAAGTTGGTAATCAATTATCAAACAAAAATATTACTTTTTCTTTTCTTTTTTTTTAAAAAATCAGTGTCTACCAATTTTTTTAGACTTTCATTTGACTAACTGATAGTTATTTAAAAATTTCATTAAATAAATTCCACTTACTCAGGGATTAAACCAAAGCATCAGTTGGACATTAGATAGTACGCTACGGCGAAGAATGTTATAACAAAAAAAGAATTGTAAACTGAGAAAGAATTGTAAATTAGACTTAATTTGGTTAAATGACAATGGACGTTGAAAGCAAACGTGAGGGAGTAGAAGGAATATCAGGCAGGTGGTAGATAACAACAAAGCCCATCAGTAGAAGTAGAGTCCAATTATCTTATCTGGCATATTAGTTATAGAGCCAGACACTTTTTAAGCGGGAAAGATTTAATTCAATTGTGCGAGAGAACTTCTTAATTGTGCCAAATAACTGTCAATTAATATATATATATATATAGATTATTTATTTTTAAGATCACAATTAACAATTAAGGGTAATTGCAAAATTTACTCTAGGGTAAATGTGTAATTAAATAAAAGTTTAATTGCGGTTAGGCCCTTAAGAAAACTAAGGGCAACAAATAGAAATTTTTATATGAATATTCAGAAATGTGACGACATGCTATTTTTCCTTCTTCTGGCCAACCAAAGATTTTGTGGTGATTGGAACTTAAATTTCGATCGACCACAATATTTGGTGGTCAACCAAGTGTTGAGATTTCTCAACACGTGGTCAAACGCTTAAATTACAGTCGACCGTAAAAATAATATTATTTATATTAAATTATTATTATTTATTTTTTTATTAAACAATAATTTATATAATGCACGAGTTGGTTATTCAAACCTTGTAATTAATAGAGGTAAATATGATAACTCCAACTACAATTACATGGAAATTTCTGACGGAAAAAATTTGTCGTCAGAAATTACCAACAACAATGGAAGCTGTCGGATATTTCCATCGGCTTCCAGCATAAAGTGAATACTGTTAAAAGTTTTCGACGAAAATGTTCTATTTCCATAGGAAATCTCCTTAAAACTATATTTTAATTCTCCTTTGTAAAATCTTGAAAGTTTTCCTTCTTTATTATACTAAATATTGTTAATTAAAACTTTTTGATAGCTTTTACTTTTTCAATTACGATAATAATTCATCCAATTACTTTATTAATGTGTTTTAATATGCACAGTGTTCCATAGTAAATACACATTAATTTTTAGACTGCCAAAAATGTATAGAAGATATGTTAACTGATATATAGCGAGTAAAATTTTGTTCTAAATTTAAAAATGTTACAAAAAATTGAAAGTATTACTAATAGTCAACAACTCTTAGATATGAAATAGAAAATGATTTATGTTTGTATCCGTAATTAAAAGTACAAACTAAAGTTAAAAAAAGAAAAACAAAAAAAAGAAAATCAACAACAAACACGAACAATTTCCACAAAGGACACCATTGACATGGAATGGAAGTAAACGCAAACATGGAATCTCAATACGTATAACAACAGTTGTAGTAATGGAATTCAGAAGGTATTGAGTAATTAGGTGTCAACCCCCAGCTATCGCTAGACATATATGCAGCATGTGCGCATATAGAATCATTTCCTTTTACTCTGATTGCACATATGACCTGTAAAATTGTCTTATGAAAAGACTAATTCCATGCACTCGGATAATGTTCGGCAATTCATTTGTAAAAAAATATATAATATGAAATAAATTTTAATGCTAATGTGGTTTACACAATGAAAAAAATATAAAACAAAAAAACATTAATCTTTCATCGGTTATTTTGTGGTTAATATTTAAAACAACAGTTGTAAATAAATTTTTTATTAATTTTATTAGTTTAAAAAATTCACATAAACCACATTATTGCTAATAGAATCCAATAAATTTTAGTAGACCATCTTTTATTATTTTTATTTTTAATTAACAATAAGTATATAATGTAGAAAACCTGGGGCAAAACATTATATTAATGGCACACATAAATAAATTTAGAGTATAAATGACATATTTAATATAATAAATTTTAATGAAATAATAAATAATATATAAAGTCCAATGTTTAAAAAAGAAAATTCATTATTTTTAAATTAACAAAATTATAGAAGATACTTTATATAAATTTTGGGGCAACACATTAACAAGAATATATATTAGCCTGATGGTTGTGACTTTACTCGCCAACCTCCAAGTTCAAGGTTTGAATCTCCTCTTTGCAATGTTGAAAAGAATTAATTCAAGGGTTGACTTTAACTTGGCTATTCGACCTTTGACTTTTTGTTCATATATAAATTAGGTCATAAGCTTAGGTAACCATGTGAAGTAGAAGGGTAAAAAAAATTTGGAATGTCACAATTAATGTTCTAATATTTTTGAGGAAAGAGAAAAAAAATGGGTTGAACCATGGTGTCGCATGGTTGAAAACCAGTGTGTACGCTGGTAGCTGTGCAGCCCGACGGTTTTTTTTTTGCCGAAACTATGTGTTTCTTCGTCAATTTTCTTGTATCTTTTCATGAACTTTTGCGATCGTTTCACATCTAACTGATGTCTTGGTTGGAATTCTATAAATTTGAGATGGATTTTCTAGTTTGAAAGTACAAACTAACATGCTGCAATCCCAAAACTTAGATTCAAAGATCTGTTCTTGAAGTTCCTATCACATCTTTCATTCGTGCTTTTAGAATCAGGGTTTGAGACTTGATAAATCCGCGAAAGCCATTTGAGTTGTAGTCCCTAAAGCATCTCGAATCGAGAAGGAGCAAACATACTTTTAAGACAACGATTTTGAATCATGTTTTAAGTCTCTGTTCGTGATAATGTTCAATGTGTTCCAATAATTCAAGTTGCTGCAATATTTTCCATGTCAACCACATATTTCCTACAGATCCTCGCCGCCCTTCCTTCATAGCAAAGAACATTAGATTACATTATTGCAAATGCGTACATGAAAATTTTTTACTTCGTCAAGGATGGTTTCCGCTATAGATATTCGAAACTCAAATGCCACCACGATCAACAATGAGTCTATGACTAAAGAAAAAAAATATATATATATATATAAAATAATAAGAGAATAAAAAATATTATACTTACAAAGTATATAATACTAAGTGTGTATATATATACATATACATACATACATATATATATATATATATATATATGGACACACGCTTGAGGATTGATTTAATTAATGCTGGGATAAAGGTTTTTTAGTTAAGAAAATTTATGAAAACATGTTGCAATCATGAAGTTCTTATAATTTTGACTGCTACATATGGAAAATTAAAGACATAATAGTAATAGTTTAAGATAAAAAAAAGGACAAATTAAAGGAATTAATTAATTAATTTCATTGAAGAAAGGAATCTTCCTTCACAAAAGTATTAAAAATTCCACTATTCCACAAGCAACCAAAAAAGGCAACCCTACAAGAAAATCATGGGGTGCAGTACTAGAATATATCTGCATAAACGGATCAGTTCGATACAAGTTTCCGGCTGGAGGGTCTGTCGTATAAATGAACCGTGATGGTGGTGGTGGGGTGTCTCCGGTCACATAAATGAATCTCGGCGGCGGCGGTGGCAGTGGCAGTACCGGCGGTGGTGGCTTAGCACAATTCTGCTTCTCCTTCGGAGGCGGTGGAGGATGTGGTGGTGAAAGGGAAGGTAGCTGCTGGTTGCAGGGATTACCGCAGGGGCATTCTCCACATTTTATGCTCACTTCAGGCATCTCAGCAGCTGGTGGAGCCACCCAAGGCCAAGGATCACCATCAACCTTGGTAGAAAAAGTTGCAGTTGCTATGAGATGGATAATAAGAATTACAAGAAACCATTTATATTTTAAAAATTGCATAATTTCGATAGGAGTGGATATAGATAGAGAAAGCATGAAGAGCTTCGGCTTGAATGAAAATGAAGTGCTTTATAGGGTAGGAATAGCAATTGGTTTTTTTTGCATGAGCTGTTCAAGCTATGGCATCTTTGTTACCCATCATGAATATAAAGCCGAACCACCCTATAATAATAATAATAATAGACAAAATTTTAACTACATTTTTAGTCCCTCGAGAAGTATTATTTAAATTTTTTAACTACCCGGTCCACTTTAATATGTTATTGCCTGTTAATTTGGACCTAGCGTATACTGTTTATTCTCATATTTATACTGATCAAAAGGCCTTATATACCAATTGAAATGAATTTCTTAGCTTAAAAATCGGTCTTTTCTCCTTTTAACCAAACGATATGAGATTAAGACTCACAAAATTCAATTATGTGATACAACACATATTAGCATTTTTTGTACTTTTTCATGGAAGGTACACAATAGCCAATAGCCCAATAGGCACCCTTATTTGTGTATAGCAAATCGAACATATATAAATAGTACTATAATTATTACAAGTAGAATTTTTGAACCTTCTCCGATAAAAATCAATCTACGTATGCATTACGAATGAAGGTGATTTGGTTAGGTAATTCAATTGCTTTAAGTAGGCTGTAGACTTGGTATGTATATATAGCAAATTATTGATGAGCCGCTTTGTATGGTTGCATGTGGATGTTGTATACAATTTAAATTTGTAGGCCAGCTCCTTATTCTTTACTTAATTCTGTAACAAAGGTGCTGAAGGGAATAAGTTTAAGGTGCTATGATGATATAAGATTTTTTCCCTCATAGTATCTTGGACCATTAAACTCGTTCAAAACTTAAACGGTAAGAATAAAGCTTTGTAGCACTAATAGTGTTTAGTACCAGTCTAGATAGCAACTAATGTGACATTAAAGAGCTAATTACCTGAAATGTCACTGTACTTTCAAAAAGTTATCTCAATACCATTGTACTTTAAAACTCACCTAATATGCTACTGAACTTATGAAAGTGTTATCTCATTTGCCACCCCCGTTAAAAATGTAACGGACTTAATGACATAGCTAACGGAATTTACCACGTATCATCTTTACTGTTATTTTTTTAACTGAGTATTTACGGAGTGGCAAATTAGATAATATTTTCACGAGTTTAGTGACATATAAAGAAAGTTTTATAAAGTACAATGGTACTAAAACTTTATAAAGTTTTATAAAATTTTCCTCATATACTACTAAACTTGTGAAAATGTTATCTTATTTGCCACCCGGTCAACACTCAGTTAAAAAACTAACAGTCAAAATGTCACGTGGTAAATTCTATTAGCTATGTCATCAAGTCAGTTACATTTTTTAATGGAGGTGGCAAACGGGATAACACTTTTATAAGTTCAGTGGCATAGTGGGTGAGTTTTAAAATACAATGACATTTGAGATAACTTTTTGAAAGTCCAGTGGTATTTCGAGTAAGTTTTAAAGTACAATGGTATTTGAGATAACTTTTTGAAAGTACAGTAACATTTCGGGTAATTAACGCTGACATTAAATGATAAGTGAAATTAAATGCTTGAATAAAGAACTTATTTGATTCAACTTATCATTTAGTACCACTTTGATATGGTACCAAGTATCAATGGTGCTAAATAGCTTTACACAAAATGTAATTATCATTTCATTTGTAGCTGGTACATAGCTAGCAACAAGACTGGAACTTAGCATCGACCTGCCTTCTCCAATAATATTAATTATTAGAGCATCTCCTAATGCAATGGTTTAGTCTCGGTATTTGGGGTGATGTGGAGAAGAGATAGAGAAAATATGATTAAATTAATTAAATATGAATGAAAAGGGGTGGGAAAAAAAGAGAGGAGAAAGAGAGAGTGAAAAACATGATAGGGATAGAAAAGAATAATGAAAAAGTAGTACTATGTGTGTGATTTTGCACCTGGCACCCAATACTATGAAGAAAAATTTAGGTAAAATTGATAAAAGTGACTAAAAGAAAAAGGATATTAAAAGAAAAATAGAAAAACACACGACCTAATTAAATTTTTATGTCTATGTCACTCTTTTCTTGATTTTGACCCTAGACCATTGTATTGAAGATGCCGAGGCATTGAGAAGTGAAGAATATTTTAATTAGTGAACGGTGGTATCATATTCGACATCAGAAAAGAAACATTTTGTAATTTACCATTTGAGTGTTGGGAAGGGGAATCAATACTCAAATAAGGCTTTTCCCTGTCTAAAGATTGCGAACCCTCTCCTTTTTGCATATCGAAGTTTTTGGCTTATAATTAATCCTAGCTACAAGAATATATTCTTTAATTAATGTATTTTAATTACTTTTTAAAATTTTGTATTGTGAATTAAGCAATCTCTCCATCACGATATATGAATTAATCAGATCTAACGATAGTCGATAGCGCGTTTACTTTTGGCTTGTAGACCATTATATTTTCAAACAACCCGTCTTTTTCGATTCTGATTTTCCTTGGGCAGGCCTGCAGATTATTTGCAAACAGTCAATGACATTTCCTAAGGAATTCTTCATTAATTATATCATGTGGTTTAGAAGAAAACCTTTGTCCGCAGTTTGGTCTGTAATTTTTTGTTTACCTTAATTATTATGTAATTATTTCATTTATTAGATCAGTCTGGCAGATGTGCTCCACAAAATGCTGTAGTATTATTGTGAATCTGTTAACATTTTTCAGCTTTTGTTACCCTGGTTTCTTGCTTTTTGGTTATTTTTTGCTTTTATTACCATGTTCTTGTTTTCTATCTCAGCTATTGTTACCATGGTTTCATAATTTTCGGTGATTCTTTAATTTTGTTCCCATGTTCTCATTCTTTGTTACCATGTTTTTTTATTTCTTAGGTAATTCTTTTCTATGATTTTTTCAATTTTCTACTGTGTGTCCGCGGGGGATTGTTACCATATATTAAAACGTCAACAGTAGTGTTAAGTGTTACCAAGTGGTGGCCGCGATGGTTGTTCTGTTTTGCGACCACCACATTTATAAATAAGTAGTGACAATTATTACAAACAAAGTGTTTGGTTATGATGTAGATTATAATCTAGATTATAATCTACAATGTGACATCATTTTATTAGTTTTTTTTGTAAAACGTAAACAATTGAGGCTTGACTTTTACTTTTTTACTTTTTGAAAAAAGCGAAACTAATGAAATAATGTCGTGTGACAGATTATAATCCAGATTATAATTTGGAGTAGTTGCCAAACACATTATAAGTAGCTGTATATATTATCACTATGTTTGATACCGTTTAAAAACATCTCTAATTTATCAACCAATTTAAATTTCAACTTTTGGATACATGACAACACCACATTTAATCACATATTTGATTTGACTTAAACTCTTACATCATTTTAATCATTACCTCGACATGGCACAATTATATCTCGATACCTATACAAAATTTGAATTTTAAATCCATTTAAAAACTCACCCATTTTTAAATCCTTACCAAACAAACCCTATATTTATAAATTACAATTAAAATGAAGGGTTAATTTCACATTTCGTCCTCAAGCTTTATAGTTAGTATCGCCTTGGTCTCAAACTCTTTTTACGACCAACTAAGTCCCTAATCTTTCAATAACACGCACGATAGGTCTTTCTGGACGGTTTCCTTCTAGTCAAATTACCATTTTATCCTTTATATTTTTAAATTAAGGGTCTGTTTGGCATTGATTATAAACCAAATGGTTTATAACAAATTTTGAATTTTAAATTCTTAAAGCACTTGTCAAATTCTCTCATTAACACATTACCCCCAGAACACACTAAATAACAACTTTTCAAAATTTAACCAATCAAATTAAGCCACATATCTTCAAAATTTAAATTTCAAAATGTATTACAAACAATTTGATTTATAATCAATACCAAACGGACCCTAAAAAATAAAAAGTTTAAAAACAAAAAGTATATATATAATTTGAAAAAAAAAAAAAGTAAAATTGGAGGTCCCCTTTATGCTGCTGGAAATGGCAGCACAGGCAGCTAAAAAGGGGGGAGACTCTCTCTTGTGCTGTCATTTCTAGCCACGATTTTGCTACTGCCATTTCTACAGCACTGGAGGGGTCCCCATTTTTTCTTTTTAAATTTACATATATATATATATTAAACTTTTTATTTTTCAATTTAAAAATATAAGAGATAAAATGGTAATTTGATTAGGGATTTAACGGAAAAATTGACGAAACCGTAAAAAAAGACCTATAGTGCGAGTTATTAGAAGGTTGCAGACACAACGAGTCGAAAAAAATGAGGGATCTAAACAATACTAATTATAAAGGTTAGAGATGGAATGTGAAATTAACCAATACACTAATAAAGTGTTTGACAACTATTCGGATTATAATCTGGATTATAATTCACTACGTGACATTATTTTATTAGTTGCTTTTTGAAAAAAGTAAAAGATTGCGGTTTGACTTTTACTTTTTGATTTTTTAAAAAAAGTGAAACTAATGAAATGATGTCATGTGGCAGATTATAATCCAGATTATAATTTGAGTGAGTTGTCAAACAAAAACTTTTTCCACTTCTAGAACTTACTACAAAGGGGAAGACAAAACACGTGTCTGGCTAGCCGGGGTATCGCAACACGTGCACAATTCGCGTACTCACACGTAGCGATAAGGCATTCACCCCCGGCATATCCACATTTCCGGTTTCCACAGTCCCGATTAGGCTCAGAGAATGAGAAGCCCATTTTTTTCCTTTATAAAAGTGTCTACGTTTACGTAAAGTCAAAAAAGAGAATATCTAGCTATCAAGTAAGGAAACAAATCAATTATTATCAGAACATATTAATATGGCAATTGGCATTCCAATTTGCGTGCAGTGTGGGACGGCGAGCAACCCGTGCCGCTGTAAGGTGGTGGGGCCGACGGTGGGGTTCCTGGCATTCGCGGCGGCAGCGCTAGTGGAGTGGCCGGTGGGGGCTTTGGTTTACTGCTTTCGCCACACGAAAGGCCGCCGAATCATGGCTCATCCCGCCACCGTCGTTTACCCTTCTGTCTCCAACTCTATCCCAATATAATGAGCTAGTTAGTAAACTTTTTTTTTAAATGTTTTATTTATTTATTACTATTATAGTAAAAATATGTACCGATCGAGGTGGGTAATTTGTGTTTCCTCGAGGTTAATTTGTACCTGTTACCGTCTTTGGACAATTGAAGGGTCAATATTTCTAGCAAGTATTTAAGTGCCATTAATTTATGCTGTCAGACATTTCATGTGGTGTGTCTATATCATACAATGCGCATGTGGGTACATCGAACCTATCACACTTATATTGTTTGAACAATGTGTAACTGCGAAAATTAGCATAAAGTCGTGAGTACATGACTAAACAAATCATCTTCCGTGTTTTCCATCCTCATGGAGTGGTCCTATATAAACAAAACTATATACAAAAAATCTAATGAAAGTGACGCATGATATAATCTTTTTTAACACATTACATCAATTTTCCATCAACACTTATTATATAATCACTTATTAATTTTATTATCTTTTTCGTATTTTTTTTTATCTATTTAGATTTTTTCCTCATGTTTAATAAGGAGAATAGAGTGATCAATCCCACTATATATTATGGGTTCGTGTAAGATGAATTGATAATTATTCTTATCTCAACAATTGAAAATCTCACATTTGGGACGCAGAAAAGTAGAAGTTATGCACCCGGGGAAACCCCGTGGGGGACCTGTCATTGAATTTTGATATTACCTCTATCTCACACAGATAATCTAGTAGTTATTTTTATATAAACTAAAAACAACTATTTAATATAGTTGAAACGTTAAATTTTACTTTTTTTTCCTAGGTCGGACCTCGGGCCCAAAAGTTTGGAATTCAAGGGGTCCAAAATTGTTCAGACTTATTTTATGTTCAATTATGTAGGAGCCGTTGCTTATTTCAGTAGGGAGTCCGATTGGCTTGTGCTTCATATAACGTTTCCCCTCTTTCCCGGTCCGTGCGAGTTCGGATGCTACTTGGTTCATCTCTTTGTTTATTTTTTATTTTGTCTTTTTCAAATTCCCTTTTCTAGTTTTCAGTTAAAAATATATATTTTTATTCTGTCTTTTTGAAATTCCTTTTCTAATTTTGAGTTTAAAAAAAGTATATTTTAAGTCTATATTAGGGTTTTTTTTTGAATTTGCTTTTCTCAATTAAATAAACTTGAAGTTTGCATACTTTTTTATTTCGCCTAACATCATATATATCTTAGTAAACACTTTAATTTTTTGGTAAAATTATTTTAAGTCTATATGATTAATTTATTTTTCTTTGTTTTTATCAATTAAATAAATTTGATTACATAATTTTTTTTGTTTTAACTTGCATCATCTTTTAATAAATATTTGATTTTATATGTTTAATTTTTATTTTCTCATTTTAACGATTTTTCAGTTTTGTGATTAAATTGTTTATATAGCATTATTATGATTCAAAATATTTTGTTTTTCTTTTAATTAAAATTCTATGTGTTTTAAAGAATTAATAGCATTAACAAAAGAATTTTTTTTAAAATATGTCTTTTTTGTGATTATAAGTTAATTATTCAGCATACTTTTTTATTATTTTTTACAATACACACATTTTAGAATATTTTTTATTGTTTTATATTTAAAAAAATTATGCTAAAAATAAAATTTGAATAAATACTACAATTTAGCTCCATTTTCTATACTTCAACTCAAGGACTCAAAATCTTAGGTACCGCACTGATTTTTCACATATGTCCTTTATCTTTCATTAATTTTTTGAAATACTTTTAATGTATAAGTAATTGAATAACAATAATTAATTAGAAGTACATATGGAAATAAATAATTAAATACAAGCTCAATATGATAAGTGAACTATCTTTTTAGGACGAATAAAATTAGAATAGTAGATTATCTTTTTAAGACATATAGAGTATATAGATGGGATACGTGAAAAGAGTTGTAACTAATTATTACCAATTACACAAAAGAAAAAAAGGGTCCACGTAACTTTCTTTGTGTTTATCGTGTATTTTGATATTTTCACCTCTTACCTGAAAGTTTCAGTTTTCACCCTTATTTTCTTTCTTAAAAATTTGTGGTCGGTTTCCACTAAAAAATTGACAGTCTCGATCTCCCGCCATACACACATAGTGAGAGATTATTGGGATAATTGTGTGGCTCCTTCATACATGGAATCATTGTGTATAAGTTTCTACAATAATCTTCTGCCATGTGTACATATGACAGGATAATTATTGAAAAATATGCGGTTGACATGGCAAAAACTCCAGCAACACGAACAAGAACAAAATCAAAATACTTCAAACACAAACCATAAACGGAGGCTTAAACACAATCCGAAATCATTGTCCTAGAAGTACATTTGCTCCTTGGTTTGAAATGCTTTAGGTGTAACGCCCAAATTTTAAGAAACTCGGCACGCTATCTGATCTTTAATATTTATATAAAATGCTGAACTTATAACAAAATAATTAATTGCGGAAAATCTTATTAATAAATAATAAGGAAGTCTGTCAAGTATAGTTTGAAACTTATCATTCAAACAAATGAGATAATTTAAAATTTTAAAGAAACATTTCAGATAAATTCTAATTTAAGTTTCTAGCAGCCTTCGTCTATCGTCCCGCCACGGGCTCCAAAACGTGAAAGTGTTAATTTGAAAGAATGAGTATAAAAATATACTCAGTAGACTCCAACGCATATTAATGAATTCACATAATAAATATAACATGTAAATATACAAATAATTCTTTCTTTCTTGAGAGAATCTTGTCTTGTCTTTGAGAACAAATGTTCTCATTCTTATGCATTATAGCAGATACGCGTATCATAAAGAGATCTTAAGCATATATGCATTCTTCTTAAGCATATAATAATATGCAAGCATTCTTGTAATCATATATTTGCACGTAATATTTACCACATAAATCAATTAATAATGCGCAACACTTTAAGAAAATATTTTAATAAATTTAGAGTCTACCTTAAGCTTGTGAATTGAGCAACCTTAGCAATAAATCTATTCGTCTATTGATCCTCGGGCCTCGTCTAGTTAAAAGAAATTAAATTGTCTTAGAAGTATGGAAAATAATTATTTATCAAAAAGAAATATAAATTTTAGGGGTTCTTGCTTGGGTGTATGCGTATTTGTGTGCGTCGTATATGTATGATGTATATCTGTGTGTATTTGCTTGTTAAGAACAAGCAATGACGTGAGGGAGAAAAACATACCGAGGTTTAACTCGTGAATGTTGCTGAACTTTGTGTGTGTATTTACTGGAAGGTGTAATACATTACATATGATGAAATTCCTAAGCATTATGAAGTAGAAACCAAGAATTCAGAGAGCAAAATCGCAATGGGAACATACCGATTTCCGACACAAAAGTGGGGCTATGAATCAGCAGATAGTTTTTTGTGTGAAAAGAAAATAATGGATAAACGTGTGCTCTTCCGATCTTATAGGTTTTGAGTTAAGAATTTTTTCCTAATTTACTTGGTTATATGCATGGTAATTTGTGGCGTGAAAAATAAGAAAGAAATTCTTTTGTGATTCTTTCTCAAGTTAGTTTTTCTTGATATGCAAGACTACTTTGGGCTCAAGAAATCAATCGTTGGGAATTTTTTGGTTAAAACCAATCTTTTAATATTTTCAGCTTGTATTTATTTTAATTTAATTTTATTGCGACTAGACGAGCACGACTAAAAATAATTAAGTAAATGAACTAGGTAAGTCGTAGCGACACGTTTTTATAAAAGAAAATACAAAATTTTATCCTAAAATTTTCCGGTCGCTACATTAGGGACTACAATGACACGCCCTCTTCCAGTCCCTTTAACTTACTAGAAGTGTGATGTGTGGCGACGATAAAATTCCAACTAAAAGTTAGAATATATCGTCAAGGCTCATAAACATCCCGCCTGTTAGAGAAAATTTTTGGCAATATCTCCCCTAACTATCAACAAACCAAACTGTACCAATACTCCATACCAACCCCATAACTCCTCATTCACTTTAAACAACAATTTATATATGAAGAAATATATTAAACCAAGTGTAACTCACCCAAAAACACCCAATAGATTCTAATAAATTAACCATATTAAAGCCTAAGATTTATAACAACAACAAACCCATGACATCTATATGTGGTGGCTTGATTGCTTGAAGTAGTAGGCTCGACCAGATGCGTTGCCTAACTTCCATTTCTACGTAGAAGGAAAATCATTTAGGAAACATATGAGCTAACTAGCCCAGTGAGTGAAGTTTTATAGATAAACATGCTTTGAAATGTCGAAAATACATCTTTTGCAAAATCCTGCAAGATAGACAAACCACTTATT
>CAVNYN010221926.1:0-22529 GCA_963692815.1 Nyctanthes arbor-tristis
TTGATCCATTGCAAACGAGGGAAAGTAAGAAACTTTGATGTACAATTGTTATCTCCATAATGGCAGATTACTAATCGCTACATATCTCGATAGTTTATTCCTAATTTCTCTTTTTTTGTCGCGTGATTGTTCAGCACCGAACTGGTTGTCTTGTAGGATGCTTAAGGAAATTACAAAGATGGTGTTTGACTTCTGTTTTTGCCGAGTACCATCGCTTTGCAGCTGTCAAAGCAAGAGTTTCCGATCAGAGGTTTATAGAGTTGTTCGATGTGTCCGGCTTCAAGCCCCTTCCGACGTCTTTTTCAAGTTCTAAGAGGTACAAAATTAATTAACAAGCCCTAGACAAGATGCAGCCATTCTTTGCTGCTCATCTTATTCCTAGAAATGCAAGATGTAGCCATTCTTTGCTGCTCATCTTATTCCTAGAAATGCAATTTGGCAAATGATGAAAAATCCCGATTCCCGGACGTTTTTATACATCGATAGACGATAATGCTTCCGTTGCAATTTTTATTTCTGAAATGAATTAATTGTGTTTCTATTTTAAATACATATATATATATATATTTTCATACAATATGTGACTGATTGATTTCATTAATTTCTATTTTGTTGAATAAATAGAATTCTAACAGAAGCAATAATACTCCATGTAGGTGTCCATAGACAATCAGCTAAAAACTTTTATCAATGATGGCCGGAAGACAAAAAGCTTTTGCACATGGCAGTTGGAATATTATCAAGGAATATGCTCTTGGACATATGTGCGTGGGTTTGGCAACCCGTTTATTTATAAACGAATTGCTTATAAATTGTTACGTGTTATTATTTTATTGGTTACTTTTTTTGAAAAGCCAAAAATTGCGACTTTATTTTTAATTCTTTAAAAAAAGTAAAATTAATGAAATAATGTCAAGTTATAGTTTTCAAAGAAAATTGTTTATAAATTGAGATGCCAAAAACATAGTGAGAAATGATCTCTAAATTCAAAGCCATATTGCTTCTTGCCCAGAAAGCAAGAAAAGAACGTGGGTGAGGAATAGGTACGGCAGGAGACTATTTTATTGGTCCGGACTCAGTGGCAATTGGGTCTACGTTAAATTCATGTATGAATATATGTAGCATAGATGAAATAGAGGATGCTTGGGCACATTGTTCTATATTTGTGTCTCCGGTGACCAACGTCCCAATTAAAACTGTACACATCATTATTTTCTCCAACAATCCGGGACTTGAAACCCTAGCCACTGAATAGATTTTCACAACAAAAAATATTTCCTGTAGCGCTATAGGCCGAAATGTTGCTGCTACGGGCCTATTGCGACGATTTTTTGCGATGATAATTTTGATACTATAAGCTCGTACCTATAGCCTTCTAACGACGACTATTTGAACTGTAGAGACGACATCAGTGTCGCCACTATAAACTCGACGGTTTTAGGCCACAAAAAATTTTGACCCCACCCGCAACCAGCCCCAACCCATGACCCGACCCGACCCATTTCCACCTTATTTAATTGAAGTATTATTTTGTTTCTGCCAAGACTTGAACTTCGGAGGTCCCCTTCACACCCCACGCCCTTCACCAATTGAGCTAAAGCAACGTTTAATTCAATATTTGCAAATAAAATATATATTATATAAATTATTACAACAATAACGACGAACATGTGATCTATAGCAACAAAAAGCCGTCGGCATAGGGCTCAATAAAGGCGGGAAATCTTCCCGCTAATCGTATAGCGACGACTTTCATCGCCGCTATAAATACTACGTTGTCGACGCTGTAGCTATGACCTGTAGCGGTGACATCTAAATGTCGCTGCTGTCGATGGGACTTGTAGTGGCGACATTATTTTTTCGCTGCTACTGGGTTTAGCCTACAGCGGCGATTGACAGTCACCGCTATAGCCAAAGCTGTAGCGACGACTTTCTGTGTCGTCGGAAATTGCTGACGCTGTAGGCGACATTTCTTGTACGTAGTGTTTTCAACTCTTCGCTACCCAACCGCACTGGAGAACAAACACTGGCGGGAATCGGTTCTTTGTCCAATGAACTCCATGGCATTGACCCCTTATTTTTTTCTATCCAGTGCTAACATCATTGGTTGATGGGTGTCACATTAGTCTCAATAATTGGCACTATTAAGATGCTACTTGGACAAAACTATAGACAATAGATATGGGAGCACTTGGTTCCTTATAGAGCCAGACACCCAATGAAGTGTTTACACTTCACCTGACTCCATAAGAAAGTAGGCACTTCATTGGGTGCCTGGCTCCATAAGGAAGTAGGCACTTGGTTTCTTAGAATTTTTGATAGATATGGCTTGAAGGAATAACAAATGAAAATGTTACTTCACATTCACCCCTAATATTTCAATCAATTAGTACACAAATGTTTGATATTAACGTACACTAGTACTGCACCCGTGCATTAAAACAATTTAAAAGTGATTAAAAACAAATTGATCGAAATATTTTTTTCCCTAAAATCTAGTATCATATCAATAATAAGAGTTAATATTATAGCAGATTTTCATATGACAAATTTAAATAAATACTCATATACACTCAATTTGAGTAGAATAATTAGTCTATGCTTGTAGAAGTATGATTAAAGTAAACAAACCAAATTCAAAATGCCAAATTGAACAAAAATCAAAACTAATTTACATGCCAAACTTCTATTTAATAGAAATGATAAAAAGAAAGAAGATAAAGTATTACATCATATGGTATTCTTTAACTGTTTATTCATAATAGAGTACCATCGAGAAGAGAAAAAGTTTAATCGAAACAAAAACCCAAAAAAAGCATATATTGTGGACAGAAAATAAATATCGTATAAAAGTTATGACTGTTTTCCTAAAAACCAAAAAAAGAGAAGAAAAGAAAACAGAGAATAAAAGGAAAAGAAGACAATTTGATGGATTTAGAAAGTGAAAAACGGGTGGGAAAACTTTTTTTTGGAAAATTTGTTCCTTTATGTCTAAGAGAAAGATGGCTGGTAGACTTTTCCCGCTCATTTTCTGGATTGTATGTAATAAGAGAAGGGTGACATGTAGACTTGTCATGTTCATTTTCTGGTTCTATAAGATATCTAGCTTCGTAAGATTTATGGTAATGTCATTTAATTCCTTCTTTGTATTTTTATTTTTGTCTTATGTTTTTTTATTTGTTACACAAATTTATTAAACAATATTCACTTTTCCTCTTATTAACCCATATCTGACCCCAACTCACTGTGATTTCTTTAACCAAATATTTTGAAGGGTAAAGGCCCTCAATATTTGAGTTAAGAATTGGCTAGATCCTCAACTTTTTTTTTTTTGCTTTCCTGTGTCTCCAACCTTTCATAAATTTGTACGTTACATCATTTTTACCACCATTCCGTCAATTTTTCAAGAAAATGACTGTTATACTCTTAACTTTTCAATTTTAAAAATAAATATTTAAAAATAATAAAAATTTAAAAAAAGAAAAACCCAAAACCCACCCGTTTCTGGAAACGACCCATTTCCAACAGCATTTTTAGGGGGAAGGGGTGAATTCCCCTAATTTGTTGCAGGAAACGGCCCGTTTTCGGCATCAAATGGGGGGATTCTCCCCTTCCATTTTGGCCACCAGAAACAGCAGCAATTTGCTGTCGTTTATGGTGGCAATTCTTGGGAGGGGAGGCGGTGGGGGGTGCCTTTTTTTTCTTTTTTTTTAAAATTGTTTTATTATTTTTAAATATTTTGTTTTTAAAATTAAAAAGTTAAGGGTGTATATAACGGTCATTTTTTTGAAAAATTAACGGAATAGTTGTAAAAATGACATATCGTGCAAATTTATAAAAGTTTGGGGACATACGAGAGCGAAAAAAAAGTTGAGGACCCAGCCGATACTTAACTCAAAGAGTGGGAACCTTTTGTGAAATTAACCCTATTTTGAATTAGGGATCCGTTATCTATTAAATTGAATATGAAATTAATTAAGAATTCTATTTCCTGCCTAGACAAATATATTTTTGTTTCAAGTATCTATATTGTGACGGAGAGGAGCATTGTATAATTGAGATGGATAGCTAGGGTGAAAAATTTGCCAACTTGGACATTTTAATGCTGTGAACAATTAATGATAATTATAACTATAGAAGAGCAAAAGCTATAACCATGTTTGCAATTGTGTGAAGGTATTAAATTTAACTGTGTATATGTATCATGATTTTTTGGTATGGTACGACAGTGTACGAATCATTGCCATTTGAAATTTTATATGAGTTCAAACATATTTATAGATATTATTCATTTATTTTAGTTTTATTTTTTAGAAATTAACAATTTAAGTGCTGTTGAGGTATGTCGTATGTGTTCTATGTTATTCGACCCATTTTATTCTTAGCAGTTTGCACGAGTTACTTGGTTTAATTAAGTCTATTGTTATGAAGTATGCGTCTTCTAGAAATTGAAAAATAATTTGGAGTTCACAATAACTAATATGGGAAAATTGATGGAAAAAGAACCGAGAGTAATATTTTAGACTATATGAATTTCTATGCTTTAGAAGAACATTAAATTATGTATTTAGGCATTCAGATTATTGTCCGTTTCTACTTTTCTACTTTGTTCAATTTTAATGTATGTTTGATGGAGACTAAGTGTTACGGTTGAAATTTCTTATCATTATTGTTCTCTCCGTGTAACGCACGGGTGAGAATTCTACTAGTAGTAGTGGTATAATAATAATAATATAGATATCATAAACACACAAGTCATATCTCCATTTTTTTTGTGGGAACTGCACAAATCATTTCTTTTAATAACCAGACATGATGTTAACTAGTGTGCCGCACTTCAATGTGGTGGATACGAGGGTAAGGTCCAACTTTATCCTTCAAGCCGCGCTTCAATGTGGTGGATACGACGATAAGGTCCAACTTTATCCTTCAATTGAACTAACTTTTATATTTGTGCACGAATATTTATTCTCCTTCCCTAACATCATATTATTATCACTAATATAACACCCGTGCGTTGCACGGGTAGAACAAACAATTCAAACTTAACTATTCAAATATATTTTGATTAGATGCAAAATAATTAAGTCTTGAAAAATTAAAAATTTAAAAACATAGTATATTACTATGTTTTGAAAACACAAACGTTGAAAAATTAAAACAATCGTATCAACATCATAGTTATTGATAAGAACATAGTATATTCACTGTGTGTACAATGCGTGATCATATCACTATTCTTTCAGAAGAGCTTGAAAGGGTTCCCCATAATCAGATAATTTTCATTATTATCCTTAACAGAAAAGTGATTGATCATATAAATGTTTTCTTGAGTGATTAGCTGATCAAACCTTCTAATAAGCTGACCCTTTAAAATTACTTGATTCTATCACTCTGTGAGCTAGTATTAGGTTAATCAGTATATAATGTTTGCTGACTTTCATTTCAACTGAACAAAATTTAATTTGTAAATATATAATATGGAGAGCAAATATCTACAATTTAAATAGCCACATATAATTCAATAAAAAATACAATTGACACAGAAATTAAATGGATGGAAGCATTATTATAAAAATAAGAGTAAGGAAGTAATTAAATTCATATAGAAAGTTATAGATTTTTTTTTCTAAAATAATGACAGAAGGAAGAGAAATTGAAAATTAGATATTTAAGAGATATGATGGAAATAGGAGTTTATTACTTATATGTAGAAAACAGATTTTGCACTAATTAAGGAAAAAACAAAGTCGGAATTTATTTGTAGTAAATAAATTGATCCACAATATCATTAAGAAATAAAAAAGACTAAACTGAAGAAAGATTTCATAAAATCGTAAAACACAACAAATATAGACAAATAATAATTAAATTATTATTAAATAATAATTGAATTATTATTAAATAGATGCAATTTAAATGAATACAATTTCCTCACTGCCTTAATATGAGAGATATTCAACCGTATTACGGAAACATTAAAAAACAAACCGTGTGAAATTGGGTATTTTGGGCTACACACCTCTTAATACCCCTTGAT
The DNA here is from genome assembly GCA_963692815.1 of Nyctanthes arbor-tristis. Classification (NCBI taxonomy): domain Eukaryota; kingdom Viridiplantae; phylum Streptophyta; class Magnoliopsida; order Lamiales; family Oleaceae; genus Nyctanthes; species Nyctanthes arbor-tristis. The sequence continues at coordinate 6,041 of CAVNYN010221926.1, forward strand.
TTAAATAATATAAGTAAATCAATCATTCTAAAAAATGTTAGATTTCTTAAACCCCCAATAATTCAATTAATCACAAAATTTTAACCGGATCCATAGATGCTGGCCAACACAAAAGAAATTTAGAAGAAAGGGAACACATCGAAGACCAAAAGATTAGGAACAGAGAACAATGATTAGAAATAATAGGGCTTCGGTTTGCAAATGTACATTTGAGCTTCTAAAGGAAGAAGGAATTCGGGTCAACTGCACTGAAATATTGACCCGATAATAAAATAGCAAAACCGGTTTTAGAAAAAGAAAGAAAAAAAGAAAACAAATATTAAATATCACATTACGAAAGAAATCTAATTGGTCTATGTTTGGGCAGGAAAAAAGATAGAAGACTACATTTGATTTAGATAGTATAATAACGGAAATAATGACTTGATAATAAAATAGTAAAACTGGTTTTAGAAAAAAAGGAAGAAAACAAATATTGAATATAACATTAGCAAAGAAATCTAATTAGCCTGTGCTTAGGAGGGAAAAATGGTAGAAGACTATCTTTGATTTAGATAATATAAAAGATAGATATTATTATCTTTTTAAGTAAAAAATACTAGATTACGTTTAAAAAAAGATGAGATGTGAAGTTGAAAATGTCCATTTTAAAGTGTTAGATTTAGATTGCAAAATACGATAAAATGTCGTGGTCAAATTATACAAATTAGTCATTTCAAAATAGAAAAATATAATAATAAAAAACAAAATATCACACCAGCCATGACATCAGCGATTTGGGAAGGAAAACCTAGTCATACTACTCTTGATATATATACATACATATATATATATATATTATTGTCTTTTTAAGTAAAAAATGCTAGATTACGTAATTAAAAAAGAAGATGAAAATGCTAGATGAAAATGTCTAGTTTAAAGTGTTAGAGTTATATTGCACAATACTATAAAAAGTCAGGTCAAATTGCGCAAATTAGTCATTTCAAAATAGAAAAAAATAAAATAATAAAAACAAAATAGCACATCAACTATGATGTCAGCAATTTGGGCATGAAAACCTGGTTAGACTACTCTTGATTTAGATCTATATAGATAGATTATTATTATTATTACTATTTATTTATTTATCTATTTTGTTGAGAGGACCTTCTCTACCATATCATTGATTATTATGAAAATTCAAATTAAAAATTTCTTGATTTTGTATTTAATATTTCACATGGATAGGTAAGCTTTATAATCGAAATCTTTTCTTATTTGCAAGGTTAGGTAAGCTTTATAATCGAAATCTTTTCTTATTTTTAAGGCTAATTGACACTGTCTAACCCCAACTTTTCGTAATTCTGCGTTTCTTGTCCCTATCCTTTAAAAACTGATTGATTTTTTGACCATCAATTCTCACCTTTTTTGGCGCTGTACACCATTTTAATGATTAATTAATTAATTAATTAATTAATTAAAATTGCATGTAGGTGGCAAGTTTTCCAGACAGTTCTCAGTTCCTTTAACTCCCTTCATATCAGTTGGAATTAATGTACAAGGCCCAATAGTTGGACTGAGTTTGTACATAATAGATAGATTTAATTAATAAAATTAATTGGGTCGGACCGTATATGGGCTCTAGAATGCTAATCAGATTAGGGTTGCATTAGGGTTTTGTAAGAAACCTATAAATAGAGCGCTTTAGGGTTTCGGGTTACTACGACATTCACATACACATTCTGCATTAACTTACTAGCACAAGATAATATAAAAACCTTAATCCCACCATGAAAAGTTCGTGTTCTTGCATTGTTGTTGCTGTGTGGATTACTGTTAGAGGCTAGACGCTTGGACAACTGTGTTGTGATCAGATAAACCGAATTTAGTGCTACGTTATAGGTAACTTTCTGATCACAAATTCCATCTAAGAGCAAGCTTGATCCTGATATAAGAATTATAGTTTTTATTTCCGCTGTGCATGTTGTCTATAATTTCCTAACAGTGATATGAGAGACACCTTGCTTCTTGTTGGATTTCATTATTTTATAACAATAATTATTATTGTTTCGTATCAATTTGATTTTTGGTAATTATTGATAAAATTATTTGTGAAATAATAAATTCCGAATTCAATTTGGAGTTTTTGCTTCTATTGAAATCTGAACTTGATTCGTATTTTTGAATTGAACCAAAAAAAGGGGGGAGGAGGGTAGGGGGAACGACGCTACTGTAGCGCCTAACTGCCGGAATAATTCCAGTGGCTGGCGGCACACAGTACGGGTGTTGCAGTGGCTAGCCTGTCACCACTGCTACTGTGGTGTCACAACGCCACAACATCAGTGGAGATGGACTACTGCTGTTCGTAGCAGCATTAAGCACTGCTCCAGTCACCGGCAACTGCCGCTCCAGAAGCGGCGTAAAGAGCTGTAGCACCTGCCTGCTGCCATTGGTGGCCGCGGCTAGGGTAGAACCCTAGCTGCTGCTGATTTTCAAGAGGGGGCTTTTGTGCAATTTCAAAAATTGCACAGAAAGCCCCTATTGTTTTAGAAGGTTGAAGGGAAACCCATGCAATTTCAAAAATTGCATGGGCAGTCTTTTATGTTTTAGATACTCAGAGATTAGTCCTATAGTTTTTGAAATTACAAAATCAGTCTCATTTTTTAGAAATTTGACAAACTGGTCTTTGGGTTTTAAAATTTAACTTAAAAGTTTTGTAAAATTTTTGTATTTGTCAATTAGGTCAAAATTTAAACTTTATAAAATTTATTTTGCCAAAAGTTTTTTTTTACTTGGATAAAAAAAAGCTAAATTTTGAGTTAATTTAACATTTGATTTTAAATCCTAAAGACTTTCCAAAACTTATATCAATGTATGACTTTGAGTTATTTTGTTTGTCCCCTTTGTTTAATAAAATTGATTGATTAATTGGATTAATCATGATATTTTATGAAATTGATTAATTAATTTGATTAATTAATTTACTTCTTGTTTGGTTCTTTTTATTTGTCTAAAGTGTTTAAACACCTATTGTCAACTACCACAAATCTAGAAATTGATGTGTTCGTTAATCTTAGATATTGATGAATGTTTGTGGATGATTATTGACTCGACCTAAGTGATTGATTGAATGTATGGTTAATTATTTTCTGTTATTCTTGTTGGGGGCCTTCGAGCCGATTATTTAATTAGTTGGGCCTGCGTGCCTGTTATATGATTTTGAGCCAGTGAGCCAATTGTTTTAGATTTTATTTTGGGCCTGCGTGTCCAGATTTCAGCGTCCGTGCCCATTATTATGGGGATATAAATTGGAGATAGACTACAAGAAGACAACTAGTATAAGATATAGGTTGGAGTAGAAAATGGAGAGCGTTGCATTTAGCATTCGATGATTGAATGCAATGTCCCCTAAGTTTTGACTGACTATTCTTCTTATGGCTTGAGAAGACTAGATAAATACATTCTATAATCATCCACCCATATTTATTATGTATTGATGATTGCATGTGTGATGTTACTTTAATACATAATTATGATGTTGATGAGACCGATCCCCTATAATATATTAAATTCATATTAATTGTTAATATATGTCTTCCACTGTTATAGTGAAAACCAGAGTTCATTATCGATGTTAGCTTATTGAGTAACTCAAGTCTGCTTGCTAGTGAATATGTTTATCACTATGAAACATATGATGTTTCTGAACAGTAGGTCGAATTTAACTAAAATTTTATTTCTAATTGAGTGACTCAAGGAAATAAGATTTTAGAGGTGTCTCAAGTAAATACGTAAGATGTATATTATAATTAGTTATCTACTTGATGATCTAGGAGTCACATGAAGATGTGATTGATAAGTGATTGATAAAGTATCTACTTGAATATTTTATTAGGGCTTGTTGAGTAACTCAAGGTTTTAGTAAAACAAACAGGGTCTTAGCCTGCTGAAAAATGAAAATGTTTCATTAATTAATATTAATGGGATCATTAATTCAGTAAGAGTATAATTAATTTAATAAAAGTCCATGTTAATTAATTTATTGCATTTATTAATTATTCTATATTTTGTTATTTCAGTTTATTAAATAATGAGTAATCACATTAACTTGAGAGACATACTTGATGCCAACAAGCTTGCCGGGAAAAATTTTCTGGACTGGTACCGCAATATAAGAATAGTTCTCAGGCATGAAAAAATTGCATATGTTCTTGAACAGCCGATACCAGAAATTTCTAATAAGGAAGCTACTCCGAAATAGGTGGACGCATACAATCGTCATATGGATGATGATAATATTGCAACATATGTGATGCTTGCAGCTATGTCTCCTGAGTTGCAAAAGCAATATGAGGGTATGGATGCTTATACCTTGATATTTCATCTCAAAGAGTTGTATGATGAACAGTCTCACACTGAAAAGTATGAAACATCTAAAAAGCTATTCAGGGCTGTAATGGTAGAAGGTTATTCAATTAGTGCTCATGTACTGAAGATGATTGGCTATATTGAAAAATTAGGCTAATTAGGAGTTGCTATGGACCATGAACTAAGTATTGACTAGGTTCTTCAATCGCTCTCTGATCGCTATTCACAGTTCATTATGAACTTCTGCATGAACAAGATTGAATATACCATGCCCGAGCTGTTAAACATGTTGAAGATTGTTGAGCCTAATGTAAACAAAGTATAGGGGCAAGTCTTGGCTATAGACTCCTCAAAGGGCACTAAGAGGAAGTCTAAAAAGACCTTTAAGAAAAGTTCCAAAAAGGCCAAAGGCATTAGAAAAACAGTTAAGCATGATAAGAACAAATCTCAGGCCGATACTACATGCTATTATTGTGGAGGCAAAGGGCATTAGAAGAGGAATTGCAAGGCATACTTCGCTACCTTGAAGGGGAAGAAGTCTACTGAGACTTCTACTTTCGGTAATTATTTTATCGAGGTTAATATGACTACTTCTTCAGTTTCTTGGGTATTAGATACCGGATGTGGATCTCATATTTGTACAAATATGCAGGGGCTAAAGAACACTAGACCATTGCGAAGGGGTGAAGTAGACCTATGTGTTGGGAATGGAGCAAAAGTTGCTGCCTTAGCCATAGGAACACATCATTTATCATTGCCCTCAGGCGTTGTTTTAGAATTAAAAGACTGCTATTATGTTCCTGCTATTACCAAAAATATTATTTCCATTTCATGTTTGGACATAAATGGTTTTTTCATTGATATTAAGAATAAATGTTGTTCTTTATATCTTAATAATGTGTTTTATGATTATGGGAATTTGCTCAGTGACATTTATATTCTTGGCATGGAGTATCCTATAATGAGTGTAGAATGCAAAAGGCCTAAAATTGATCATGTTAATAACCCATATCTTTGACATTGTAGACTTGGTCATATAAATGAAAAAAGTATTACCAAGCTACATAAAGATGTATAGTTGGATTCAAGTGATTATGAATTATTTGATAGGTGCGAATCATGCCAGATCGGAAGAGCACCAAATCTCCCTTTACTGGAAAATGAGAAAGAGCTGCAGACTTACTGGCACTTGTACGTACAGATGTATGTAGGCCAATGTCTATTAATGCTAGAAGGGGTTTTTCCTACTTCATTACATTCACTGATGACCATTCTAGATATAGTTTTGTGTACATGATGAAGTTTAAGTATAAAGCTCTTGAAAAGTTCAAAGAATCCAAGCAAGAGGTGGAAAAGCAAACTGGAAAAAATATTCTAACACTAAGATCTGATCGAGGTGGAAAATATTTGAAAGGAGAGTTTTTTAGATTATCTGAAAGAGAATGAGATTCTCTCGCAATGGATTCCACCATGTACACCATAGCACAATGGTGTGTCTGAAAGGAGAAATTGTATGCTATTAGATATGGTGCGATCCATGATGAGCCATGCAGTTCTCCCAAAAACGTTTTGGGGATAAGCAATTACACACTAAATCCTGTCCCATCTAAATCGGTTAATAAAAATCTGTATGAATTATGGACTGGTAAAAGACCAAATTTCTCATACATGAAAATTTGGGGTTGTGATGCTTATGTGAAGCGTATTGAATCAGATAAGCTAGATGCTAAATCTGATAAATGTTTTTTTGTGGGATATCCAAAAGAGACTGTTGGATACTACTTTTACAATCATGACACCATGAAAGTCATTGCGTCAAGACACGCTATATTCTTAGAAAAAGAGTTTATTCTGAGAGGAAATAGTGGGGGACAGAGTAGATCTTGAAGAGGTTCAAGAAACCATCGAAGAAGCTAACCGATTAGATGAGCTAAGAGTTGAGCTTTCATTAGATGCGGCAGAAATTGGCAATAGGAAAACACCAGTCTCTAAGGACACACCAGCTCCGGCATGTAAGTCGAGTAAAGTTATTCATCCTCTTCAAAGGTATGATCTGATGATTACCAATGATATGTTGTTAATATAGGAAGATGAACTTACTATTTACGTAGAAACAAAGTCAAGTGCGGACTTAAAGAGATGACAAAAAGCCATGGAATCCGAAATGAACTCTTGTATGAAAACAAGGTTTGAACCTTAGTTGATCTACTTAAAGAAGTGAAACCTATAGGTTGTAAATGGGTTTACAAGTAAAAGATCGACATGGATGGAAAAGTTCAGACTTATAAAGCCAGATTGGTGGCGAAAGATTATAATCAAAGACAAGGAGTTGACTTTGACGAAACTTTTTCACCAGTAGCCATGTCTAAATCAATTCAGATTTTGCTTGCAATAGCAGCATATCATGAATATGAGATTTGGCAGATGGATGTCAAAACTGCATTCCTTAATGGCAATCTTAGCAACGATGTGTACATGATACAACCTGAAGGTTTTGAATCCAATGAGCCAAATAAAGTTTGTATGCTGCAAAGGTCTATATATGGACTAAAGCAAGCCTCTAGGAGTTGGAATCTTTGTTTCGATGAGACAATCAAAAAGTTTGATTTTATCAAAAATGAAGATGAGCCATGTGCGTACAAGAAAAGTAGTGGGAGTAAAGTTGTGTTTCTAATTTTATATGTAGATGACATACTTCTATTAGGAAACGACATCTTGAGGCTGAAATCAGTGAAATCTTGGCTGTCAACTAACTTTTCCATGAAAGATTTGGGAGAGACAGCATATGTTCTTGGGATTAAGATCTATAGAGATAGATCTAAAAGATTGCTTGGCCTAACACAATTTATGTACATAGACAACATCTTAAGAAGATTTAAAATAGAAGAGTCCAAGAGAGGACTCTGTTCCATAGGGCATGAGATTAATCTCTCAAAAGAAATGTGTCCAAGGACACAAGTTGAGAGGGATCGTATGGATACGATTTCTTATGCTTCTACAATAGGATCTATCATGTATGCAATGCTATGTACAAGACCAGATGTTTTTTATGCTTTGAGTGTCACAAGTAGGTTCAAGCGAACCCTGGAGAGAAACACTGGATAGCTGTTAAGAATATTCTTAAATACTTGAGAAGAACTAAGGATGTGTTCTAAATATATGGAGGAAATAACTATGAACTAAGCGTTGAGGGATATACTAATGCTAGTTTCCAGTCTGATAAAGATGATTCTAAATCCTAATCTGGTTATGTGTTTTCTCTTATTGGCGGTGCTGTGAGTTGGAAAAGTTCCAAACAAGCAATGACCGCCGATTCAACAACGAAAGCCGAATACATAGTTGCTTTGGAAGCAGCAAAGAAAGCAGTCTAGATCAAAAAGTTTGTCACTAAACTTGAAGTTGTCCCTAGCATTGTTGATCCAATAACTTTGTATTGTGACAACGATGGAGCCATTGCAAAAGCGAAGAAACCCAAGTCTCATCAACTGTCCAAGTATGTATTAAGGCGATATCATGTCATTAGGGAGATTATACAAAGGAATGACATAAATATAGAACAAGTCCCTACAGATGATAATGTTGCAGATCTATTGACAAAGCCGTTGTCACATGACAGCATGATAGTCATGCTATGTCCATGGATATTAGATACATGAATGACTGGATCTAGTTTGTTTGGATTTTAGTATTATACTATTTTGTAAGACATTTTGAGTATAAACACTTATTAATGAATGCATTTTAATGATAGATCTATTATTTTCATAAGTATTATTATCTTATCATCAAAATAATATAGTCCATAGAATAAGATAAAAATAAATTGTTAATCACAATGAGTTGTGATTATGAGATGCATGTTATCATTTATTCTTAAACTATCCCTAGTCGAGGCAATTACAGGATACGAATACTATTGTTGTGGGTAGACTAGCATGTGTTACATTTTTTTTTTAGAAAGTAACTAATATCATAAGTTAGAATGTGGGGACATTCGAATGAACGCATGGATGCTTTGTTAGTAGAACAGGCATTGGATGATCCGCTTAGAGATACCACGTGGATATTATCTAGCGTCAGTGGTTAATCTCTAATGGATGGTTGTGGAATTGGTCCTTTGACTTGAGGATACCATAGAATCTTACTTAATGATTGTTATGCTTAGGCAGACATCTGATGAGGCTCTAGCCATGAGTTATTAGAAAATTGCCGTACAGGTATAATGAAAGTTGCATGAAGGTTGTGAGTATTCAAGATGAGGATTCGTCACTCCTGGATATTAGGAGACTATAATCCGCTTTTCGCTACTTGAGTTGATGAAAATTCCTTGGCCAAGGTATGATTCTGAGTTGAAAGAGTTTCAATCATGATCATAAGTTTGTCAATGTCAAGTCTGTGCGAATAACATAATTGGTTGAAATGAGATTGACTCTTATCCATATCTCTTAGCCAATTGAATTATATTGATGAAGGGATTATATTTCTACAGTAACTGTACATGGAAAGGTGTTGTCATACCACGTGACATCTCGTCACATGGATTGCCTTGAAATGCTAGATGTCAATCTTGGACGGTGTCATGAACTGATCGATCTAGGTGAATCGATGATAACTTAAAATAGAGATTTTAGTTTGTCATATTCTAATTGGATTAGAATAATAGTATCATGATGTTTGTCATCGTGAGTGGAGGCCTAATAGGTCACACACAAAAAGCAAGAATCTGAGTTTTAGAATTGGACCTTGTCCAAGTGGGAGTTTGTTGGAATTAATGTACAAGGCCTAATAGTTGGACCTGGTTTGTACATAATGGACTGATTTAATTAGATCGATTAATTGGGTCAGACCGTACATGGGCTCTAGAATCCTAATCAGATTAAGATTGCACTAGGGTTTCTTAAGAAACCTATAAATGGAGCACTTTAGGCTCTCGGGTTACCACGACATTCACATATACATTCTGTATTAACTCGCTAGCACAAGATGATCCAGAAACCCTAATCCCACTACGAAAAGTTCATGTTCTTGGATTGTTCTTGCTGTGTGAATTACTGTTAGAGACTGGACGCTTGGACAGTTGTGGTGTGATCAGATAAACCAAATTTATTGCTACGTTATAGGTAACTTTCTGATCACGAATTCTATCTAGGAGCAAGTTTGATCCTAATGTAGGAATTATAGTTTTTATTTCCGCTGTGCATGTTTTCTATAATTCCTAACAATATCCACTGCCGCATTGACCCACTGACCGTTCTTTTATGCTTGTACTGGAAATTCATTATATATATTATTAGAAGATATAAAAGAAGGGATAAATCAAGAATTAAACCTTATGAACAAAGATGTGCTCAGAAAATACGGCAAAGTGAGTCATGTAGTTGGTTTCTACATCGACATCATCACCTGTATATTTGTAAAAGAAATTAACAATTGGTTTTTCAAATACTCTGTTTTCTCAATCTCTTGATAATTAATAATGGGAAACACAATAATGAATTCCAACATTGCCATAATGAATCCCAGCATTGCCTTGTGCAATTGAACACTGTTACAACATTCATAAATTAAAAAAAAAATTCAGTTTACTACTACATGGTTTGTAACATATATCTTCATCTTGAAATAGAAATTCCAAAGAATAAATATCGTCATGGTACTTTTGGTAAGGAATTTACCACTTCTGTAAGATTATCACCAGAAAAGTCAACTTAGCTTTTCACCCTTCGTCGACATCCTTCACAAGATCCTAAACTGGGGCCATTGCAACACTCACAACATAGACTAAAAAAGAGACAAATGAATATGTATGTGAGTTGAACTGCAATCGGTCGATGCAACAATCGAGTGTGAGTGCATGTCTTATATAGTGAGTGAAAAACCTTATCTCCACCTATCCCACACCAATTAGGGCTCGAGATAATATGAGAAGAGAAATTAGGGCTAGAGATAGATAGGGAATTATGAAAATTTTCAAAGATAACGACAAACCTTAAATCGAACATCTATTCACATGGCATTTGAGAGTCAATAGAAATCACCCAATTGTCTCAACCTATAATACAGCTGAATCAAAATCCTCTAGAAAAAGGGAAGTTCCCTGAATTGAATGCATTGATATAGAATAGGTGGTAAAGATAAGGCAAATGGATGGAAAACCTATTAAAAATAAGATAGCTCTAAGAAATTTGAAGACTCCAATTCTTAAAAGTTAGAGAGAGAGAGAGAAGATACTAGAGTATATAAGATAAAGATTGCAACTATATGGGATAAATATTCCATCTAAAAATATCTTAAAAATTTATTAAAAATAAGGCAATAAAAAATAAGAAAATTGATTCTACCACAGGGTGTACAACATCTTAAGTCAAAATAACCAAATTGTCCCTAAAATCTAGGAAAATGGAGGGAAAATTGTGGTAAGTTTTTATTGAAACTACTTTGCTTTAATATACATAAAGATAGAGATATGTAGATTGTACCATATAGTGTTATATAACTATGTAGTGTGTATCGAGTCACACCACATGGTTGTGATTTCCCATGTGGTGTGCCTTGAGATCATATTGGTGGGAATTAAGGCAAATTCCCCGATTACGTCAACATAAGTGTTGTTTAAGGAATTTAATTGAGACAAGAAAAAATAAAAGACGAAGATAAATTTAACAGACTGTCAAAGCTCTCCACTATATGATTAAAGTCGCTACAACCGTATAGAATTTTCACTCGCCAAAACCCTTCCCCCAAATATTATAAGAAAAACATAACAAGATTACCACATCTAACATTTTCTAACCTTTGCCCAACCCGTAAAGAATAAAAGAAGTCCCAAGACACTAGGCTACTATTTTTTTCACAAGATTCTCTAACCCGACCCAAGTGACACCCGGGAAAATCACCTCTAGTTTTACCATACCTAATTTTCTACCCTTTGAATAAACCACAAAGAGTTACAAGAAAACTCTCAAGGTGCTAGACTCACCGATTTTTCTATCAACTTACTTGTACCACTTGTGCATAAAAGAAGAGGAAAATACCTCTATTTATAGGCTTCCCTGACGTGGAAGACAAGACAATCCTTTTAGGATTTGGATTCCTTTTCCTCCTAGAATTCCTGCTTCTTTCCTTTTTAATTTATGATTATTTTTGGCAACAAACCCAGCAATCTCCACGTTGCCAAAATAAGCCAAAATCTTTATCTTCTCGAGTCTTATATTTAATCTACTACATGAGTGTATAACCACTTAGAATTAACAGCAAATTTCAAGTATTTTATCGGCTCAATGTCGAAATAAACTTGCTGATATTTGTGGTGCAATTCTATTGTTGGCTTTCCAGAGAGCTCACCACCAAACACACACCTTACATCACCACCAACCAATGCTTGTGCGTAAATACAGCCGCTAGAAATAACACACATCCTTTATCATGGCACCTAGCGACATGGCATGAGGATGTACCCACCTACTTTAGAGCACATCTCCACTGCCCTCATACCAAGAGAGTCGGATTGTCCATGTTTGAACAGTAGCCGAGCCTACTCCACTTGAACAATATTTTCTGATGTGGTCAGCTAGTCTACAACATCAACAAGTTGCAACAACCACCATTTTCCAGACGATCCCATTGAGAATTTTTGTTCATGCACCAATTTGTAAAGTACTAAAACCATTTTTTTAAGTGCAACAAATTTAAAGAACCCCTTGCCGGATACGCCTCTCTAAATCGATGCCACATTTCATTCACAGTAAGTATTCTATAAATATTTACAAGAACATTCTTGCTAGATGAAGACACATCTTACTTCCAGTCTTCAAATCTAAATCTTCCCAATCACTATCGCTCATACCTACTCCAACAACTTTGTTAGAACATAGGGACAGTTTTCTTTTGAAAGCTTTAAACCGCCCAACCAAAATCAAGAAATTCCCAACTTGTTCTAACCATAAGTCAAATTTGATTTTCTCCACTGCATACCTTACTGTATCTTTCTTGTGCTCCACCCCATGCAACTTGATGTCCTCATGAGCCCGGCAACCTACAAAGAAGGCCTGAAGGGATGACCTTAAAGCCCCTCCGGCGTAGGAGTAAGTATTTGTGAGAGAGATTAAAGAAAAATATAAAAACTGAAAATTAAAGGTCACTTACTTGGGAAACATGCCAACCTTTATTTATAGAAAACTAAAGATAATATGACCAAGCAGTACCTTAATAGGCCTATAGTCGGGCCCCCTTGTTGAGGCAATATAGTGTGCTCTTCCGATCTGAAGACCGACTCTTGCCAGTCAAATTTTACCCTTGTTAAGCCTTAATTAAAACTAGATTCTACTGCAAGTAAATGGTTTTCAGTTTTTAAATCTAACTCTAAAATTGAACTGAAAAAATAATTCAATTTATTTGGGTTTCAATTTTTCCGCCCCCAAAATTAAAGAAACCCGAATGGTTTTGGCTTTTCATTTCAGTTAACTTGGTCTCGGTTGTTTTGTCAACCCAAGGTATCGCTGATTGTGCCCGACCCTGCAAATGCACATAAATTATTAATTTTAATAAAATAAAAAATAAATAATTTAATGATTGAAATGATTTACTTGTGAAGAAGTACAAAAACATTAGAGCTTTATTAAAAGTTAAGGTAGTTATCACTATCTTTAGAGCATCCACATTAATAGTGTTAAAATTAACTATCCACATAAGCAAAAAGTAGAGTTATTAGTGATTATTAAATGACACATAAATAAGTTAAATGTAACTATTAATTTGTGTCACATTGGTGATTCTAAATAAGAGTGTTAAATTTAGCCATTAATTCAATAGTCAAATAGTGGACCAATCACAATTTAATTAAAATAGAAAAGGAAGAAATAATATCACATAAAGTGTTAAGTTTATTGTTAACTTTAACAATGAAACTAACAATTTGCTAAATTAAATACTTTTAGCAACTACTTTAACACCACCAATGTAGGTTGTTTTTTAAATTGTTAACTAACAACTCTATTACCAACCTACTTTAGCACTAGCAATATGAATGCTCTTACTTTACTTTTTGTTAAAAAAAATCTCTGTATTTTTTTTTTTAATCTTGAATTTTATTATTATATAAAAAAAAAATTGAAATAGAGCAGGTTGCAAGAATTTTTTTTCGTCTTGTCCCGCAAAGAGCGTGCTCTCGTTTCCCTAAAAGAGTAAGTATTGGGTGGAATTGGAGTAAAATTCCAAAAGGGGCAAGGAAGTGGTGAAGGTCGACCACTCACATTCACCATGCCACTTGCCGTTATTATTGCTACATAAGTTGGATAGGTTCAAATAAACTCTTAGTTCATCTTCATTCAGATATAAAAAAAAAAGAAAACTCAAAGACAGAAGATCCGTTATCTAAGAATGCTCTCGTGGAATTGATCAATATCTATGCATTTTTAGTAATGTAATTTTTGTCTTCATGTTTTATTAGGTCATATAATCTTTTTTGTTAAATTGATCACTTATTAGTAAGACATTTTTGTCCACTATGAAATGAGAAAAGTCGCAAATGAGGTTCCAAAATAATTAGCGTTGCAGAAAAATAAAATGAGCAAATATAAAAAAAAAATTAAAAAGAGACAAGTTAGTACAGTGTGAATCTAATATCCAATAATATTTAGGGATTTTGGAAATTAAACACAAAATAATGAAAATCCCCATAATTCCAAAATTTTGTCGAAGGTAAGTATCGATCTGGCTATGGAAACCAGCCCTGGTTCTTTACGGAGACTGATATCCAATCACAGACTATACCTCACCTGACACACACTACATGACAGCATCTCATTGGAAACCAGGCTCCATAAGGAACCCGGCCCTGATTGCTTAGAAATTTCTAGGTAAGTATACCTTCCTTTAGCAGAATCACAATTAAATTGATAACACATGGTGGGGCACGTTATCTCTAAATACCATATTTTCAACTCGGGATCACATGTCACATGTAGATATATTCTTGCAAAACACAAAGTTAAATAATGTATTTATCTCTATTCAAAGTGTACAAAGATTGAAATAAAAATAAGAAAGGAATTGAAAATAAAAATGTCAATTCTACTTCAATCTCAATCAACACTTGTGGACGAATAGTCTTAGGGCTCAGACTCTAGCCAAATACACAATCAAGGTAACACCAAACCGATTGAGAAGCAACGTCAGCAATTTAACCCACAACACACGGACAACTCCTAAACCCAACACGCGGTCTAGATTCACCAAGAAACAAGAATAAGAATATGTAAAGTAAAAGGAGTAGTCAACCTAGGTAATCTATTGGCACTCTCTCTTTCCTTCCACAAAAGACAATGTAATCAACTTGGCTAAGGTAATTGGTATGGTAATATATGATTTTATTTACCAACAAGTCGGGTTATAAGATGTAAATAACTAATCTTCAGTTCATCCTTTTTTTTTTTTTTTTTAATTGTCGTATGGGCTTTTAATTCTGCATTTTATTTGGGGGGTTCACGCGGAAGGAAGGATGCAATTTGTATAATTGAGACATTATCTCAACTTAAAAAAATCGAAGATGAAAAGACTTAAAGCGTATAGAACATGCAACACAATTTCCCAAAACATTGTATGAAACACACAAACCTCAATTAACTTAAAAAAAAAAAAGGTTAATATCAAAGTGAATATGAACAAAGTAATGTTATCACATTACATTTTATATAATTAAAGTAGCTAATTTAATTTTGACGTTCTTTATTATCTTGAAATATATGTGTCTAAAATGATATAAAGAACTTATCACAATGATGGAAACGCATATCTCGAAAATAAGTTAAGAGCGGGTTTAACGGCAACTTATTAGACTTATGGAACCTGTTTAGTGGAGTTATTTGATTTTATCATTTAATGGTTTTTATAAATTAAATGTTGCATCATTTTTAAGTGCATATTGATTAGTTACATGGCCATAACCCAATTGTAGAGTATATCCATTATCAGGGTCACTCGGTCACTCGTGTGATCTTGAACTAGAGCTACATGCATAAAATATCTACGTACGTACATGCATGTAGCTCTTTGCCTATCAAAAATATTTAAACCAAAATAAGAGAAATCATCACCGCCCATGATTCCATCAAATTCCCTTTCCCAAAAAGAAAGAAAAAGAAAAAAAAAAATGGAAAGGGGGAAAAAAAGAAAGAAAGAACAGGAAGAAAGAAAAGAAATCCTCAATTCGTTTAAGCATTAAATTAAAGTCAAGTTCTTTGTTTGATTACACTTCACTATTATGAAAACCATAATTTTTGTTACTCTTGCAAATTTAAGAAAATGGCATTGTGCTGCAAAAGAAGAAAAATAAAAAGAACTATAATAGAGGGGCCGCTTTCGTTAGATTTCCGCCACGTAGCCATCTATCTTCTTAATAGGAGCCTTATCTATCTCTTTAGCAAAATTTTAATATTGTGATGCTAATTAAAGAAGAAGAAAAAATAAGTATCTAGGCCACAATTTGCTGGTAGTCAAAAATAACTGGTTGGGGTGGGGAGTACTGAGCAAAAACGGCAGGGAAAAATAAAGATAAAAAAGGGGGAAAATACTAAACCCCTAAAAAATAAAACAAAGATGATTTAAATATACAAATATCATGAGCCCTCAGATCATCAAAGTTTCCAAAAGCAATTTCCTTCAATTTATCAAATCTTCAGACCCTAATCCAGTTAAAAGTGACCCGCCTCAATACTCAAAAATTTTAGAAGGTGACAAATTATGGAGGTTCTACGTCTCTATTAGAATGAAAATATGACTTATAATTAGTTACCAAATAGGCTTAATCATCGAAATTAAATCGGGTGCTTTAGATAATTGGGTCTAAAATTGATAGCCACATCGAATCTAGACCCTTGATCTAAAAAATATTAGAAATACACACAAACCTTGCAAAAATACACCTGTGTAGATATGAGAATAAAATAAAGATGGAAAATTAAAACGAAAAAAAATACCGATCTATCTCCCAAATCACCTCGCGACAGCCCTACACAAAACTGAAACAGTTGAGTATCTCTCCAGATGCCATTGGATATTGCTCATGTGATTCAAATCAAATAAAATCTTCCTCTTGATAACGCCAAACCATGCATATATACGGATATTAAGATACACAGATCGG